>JADQWA010000096.1:0-271931 GCA_018344505.1 Nebria ingens riversi
ATAATTTTACCTTCAACAGTTTTGATTGTAGAGCGCTCACACACACACGCACAGACGGCATTTCAAAAATAGCCAGACTCGATTCAGGGAAGGTCAAAAGGCGTATTTCGGTTAAAATCGCGAAATTGATTTTTTTTATTGATTATAATACATACTTATTACTTCGTATAAGAAAGTAAAAAGTAAAGCCTATTTGTAAATTGTATATTATATATTTCTTAGTTGAATTATAAATTGAGTGACGCTAGTAAATTAAAATCCTTAAAATAAATAAATTAGAAATTACCATGTGCACAGAAAAACTTTTGCTGTCAGAATTTAAATATTTATAATAACTTTTTGTGATTATGATTAAAAAAGTTGTTATTTAAATGTTTATCTAATAATATATTTGCTTATTAAAAATAGAGGTGCATGACAAGATTATTAACTTGTTATTAATAAAAATGAAACGCAAAACATATTTAAAAAAATATAAGTAATCAGTCATAAGATAGCGTCTCATTAGTTAAAAGACCTAACCTTTACTTATAAACAATTCATAATTTCAAACAATGAAATATTTATCATCGTTGAAGTATGTATACGATTGTTTTCGCGTTTTCCCTTGCATGCAATCAAGTTATCAAACTGTTTATTTTTAATTATAAATATATTTCTTAAATAAACATTAGATTTAAAATGTTAATGGATCTAATTGGAAAATCACTATTATTTCTTATTAAGAATTTGATGTCATCCAAATAATACTTTTTCTTGACGTAACTTTTGATCAAATGGTCAGTTTTCTCTTCAAATGCTTATGTCCGTTTTGTTTCCAAATCAACTATTGTATATATCAGTTTTTATGTCCACTCAATTAGATGTGGACATATGTATGTTAAATAATAGGTATGTTCATTTGTCGTCCACTTTCTGCTTGATGTAAGTTTAACTATCAATATTTTGGCACAAATGTGTGAAGACAATATGCTGGTATCTAAATAAATATATTTTTGAGATTATATTACTCTTTAGCTCGCCGTACGTAGTACAGAAGAGCGTAAATTTATGTCTGCATATTTTTTCGGTAACATTCTCGGATTCAAAAAATTCTTTCATAGAAATTCATTTCGCATCGCTCTGATTCTGAAAATGCTAATATCAGTCATATACTTGGTAACATGTTGGTTGCTCGCTACTCGTAAGACCAACATTTGTCACCTCTTACTCTCTAAAGGTACCGAACCGTTTTTTAATAAATTCGGCACACATATCGTGTAGGTACCCGATTGAATCCGCTCGCATTTTAAATCCAATTAGTGCCGTACTTTAGTAGGTATTGGGCCCAAAACAAAAATAAGCAGGCCTAGAAATACATTTTTAAACATTATGATTTTACAAAAAAAAAATTACAATTTTTTTTAATGTATCTAAAGTTCATTCGACCAATATTTGATTCATTGGTATCCTGAATCAAGTAGACATATACCACGTTCAATATCTTGTGAACATAAACGAGACTAAATTGAATTATAATGCTAATCTACAGTTGAAATTATTAGCAAAATAATTCCCTAGAATTTTCTCTCGGCTGTGTAAATTTTTTAGTACAAATACTTACGGTGCTAATTACTCATTCAATTACAACGGTTACATTATTTGATAATAAACAAACTATAATAGTTTCTTAGTAAAATAATGGCACTAAATAAAATAGAAATGCATTCGTCACTCGAAAACGAAAAGTAAAAGCGATGTTATAAAATGCGTGTTCGTGTTGACCTTGTACTTTTAACGTTTCCACTCTGTTGTTTGTTTTTTATAGGTATATACATAAGGTTTACAGAATTATTTGAAGATTATAGGCCAATGTTCTGTGATATCTGTATATCTTATAATCTCAATCAGATATAAGTTTGTACTTACAAAAATATATCGATTGGTACAAACAATTACCATTGGAATGAACACGTGTATTCAGCTCGTCGTCGTCAGTAATTTAACATACTGTAATTAGGCGTATAATAATAAATAATTATAATACATGTTCCGTCAAACAGATCGAGATTAGACTATTTATAGACATTTTGTTTTAAAACTATTACATTTTTAATTTTTAAAACATATTTTGCCTGCATTATTGTTTTGGGAGCAAAGTCACATACTCACAAGTCACTGATTTAAGACACATTCTTGAATCAAGTAATTATAGAATACGAAATGTTTATTTGAAGTTTTAAGTATGTTTTTTTTTGCATATATTCATACTTTCTTGTGTCAAGGAAAACAAGTTTGAAATTTTTAAACAAATAAAACGAAATATTTCTACTTAAATTGACAAACATATATAGCAATATAAATTATACAATTTTGCATCAAATGAAATTTTAAAATGTTCACTAATTACAATAAAAAAACTAATAAGGTATTAATTCCGAATAGTAGGTATATAAACAAGCATTGGACAAACCAATATTATAGTTAATTATCACGACTTTAGTAAATATTTACATGATTCACACTTGTATTTATAATTTGAATAAATGAAAATATAATTTTCATAAATCCAAGTTAATATTTTATTTCATTATTATTTGTTGTTATATCATTGTTGTTTATAAATTAAACAGCTCGTCAAGGATTTGTTTCAAAAAATATTTTAGAGACTATTTACAAAAATATCAATACATTCCAATCCCATTATTTATATTATTTGCAAAAAAAAACAATCTTGATAACGTCAAATAAATAACCTGTTTGATTGGTTGTGTTCAGGGATATCGCGTTGTATAAATAAATTTAAAACACATGCAATTTTATATTTATATTCGCATTACATGGATTGAATTTGTTAAGAATAGGACGGAAGTGAGTTGATTATATATATATATATATATATATATATATATATATATATATATATATATATATATATTATACTTATATATATATATATATATATATATATATATATATATATATATATATACTTATACTTATATATATATATATATATATATATATATATATATATATATATATATATATATATATATATATATATATATATATATATATATATATATATATATATATATATATATATATAAAATGTCATTCTATTTAGTTTTCCAATTGTAAAATTATGAAGCATGTAAGTATTTCGTGGTTTTTATAAAGCGATAATTATGGTTTTAGATTTTTATGCAATGTGAATTGGTGATTCGGATTTCTACATTTGTACTTTCTTTGCTCGCTGTTGCAAGTGTTTCAAGTAGTACTTATATTACACCTGTAACGATTACATAAATATATTGCATTAATTGCACTGCCATTATCAGTGCACCAGATATTTAATCAGTAGCGTATCTAATCTAACCCAAGAAACTATTGTCCGGCGCGGTAGTTTGTTAGATCTTTTTTGAAAGATAGAATAATCCTATTTCTTAATTTTTATGCAATTTTCATACCTATGATGATATGCGATAAATATTTAACTTATTCTACGGCATGCTCCAAGAAAGTGGGCCAACAAAACCATTTCCAAAAATAGATTTACCAGTATAGCCCCACGGAGGTAAGCGTTGGCTTAGTATAATTTTGAGAGCAAAAAACTGGTTTTAAATTAAACACGTTATTTTGTTAATCCTTGGAAGTAATTATGTTTTAAATTTAAATATATTGATGTAAATATGTTTTCAATCTTTTTGACTCAATAAAAACAATCATTGTTTTTAAATGATGATGTTAAAGCAAAGGGTTAGTTAGTCTATATATGTATTAAATTTATTTGAAACCGCAATAAGATAAATTATAAATTACATTGGTAAATAGAAATAAGTAAAACAATCACAAATTGTATGGTAAAAACTACATGTATATTAGCACACCAAAGAAGCCTCATTGCTGGTCGAGCCATCCTCTTCGTTCTTAAAGCCTTTGTCGACCAAATGGTACGTTTCAGCTTCAAAGGCTAACAGTCGCATATTGTTCAGACAGCCTGCGGCCGCATTCTGCATTACTTCGTCTGCAGTAGAACAAGCTCGCAACAAGAATGGCACCACATCACTTTCATGCATCGTAATACAGTTGAACGCGTTTTTCGATAAATGGAATAATGCCAATGCTGCATTGCGCTGCACATTCGGATAATCCCGATCCGCAATGTACGAAACTAGAGGTGTAATTGCTCCCAACCGACCTAATTCAGGGAAATTAATACAAAATATAATCGCATCTTTTATAAAGAAATAATGGGATGGATGTGTTTTTTAGATTGAAATCTTACTTAGTTAAAATCGTTGTGCTTAAGTTTAAATAGTTTATTCATATACCTAAATCCTTGCAGTTGGTACGCCAAGCGCAAGCATACGCTATCGCTTTAGCCAACTGTTCACGCAGTTCTTTGTTGTGGGTGTGTACCAACTCGACATAAATCGGTATCACGCCGTGATCAGTCAAGATGGCGAGATTTTCGATATCCTTTGAGATTGCAGACAGTGCAGCACATACCGCTGCAAGAACTGAATCATGGCCGTTTTTCAACAGAGCCACTATCACTTCGAAACTCCCGACGAAACTGCGTACCATTTCACCGGAATCTAAAGCATTCTCAACTAATGGTACCAAAGCCCACGCGGCATTTGATTGCACCTATATACAGAGAATAAAACTGATTAATATTTCTTACTCATATTAAACATTTCAAACCCAAAATATTGAGTTATGATTATGCATTTTCACATTTACCATTGTACATACATACATTAATCGACTAGAAAATGAGTGTACATACATAGTATATTACATTATCTTTCACTTCTGGTTTTGTTCTTAATTATTAGTTTTTATAATTTTTTAATGATTTCAGAAATATTTGAAAGGAAGAACGTTTTATATTCAATTCGCTAAGAGATTACATAGTAAAGATATTGATTAGAGAAAGTAAAACTATGTAGTATTTACGTTCTAATTTATCTTCACAGTTTCAGTTTCTTTAAGGGAATACTTTACACTTGCTATTAAGGTTTAGTTTAGTACATGGTGTAATCGGTAGTCTCTGTCAGAAATGTTGCTATCCTGCAATTTAACATAACGCCACTTACTAATTTTCTGTTCCGCATGTCTGATCTGATCAAACAATAGGCGAAGCAAAAAGTGTGACGCTATGATCTATAAAAGCATATATATATATATATATATATATATATATATATATATATATATATATATATATATATAAACCTCCGCTGTAAAGTTTGACACTACATATCTATCAATGTCAAGCGCGTCAGTGTTGCAAACTGTCAAAATAACACGCACTTCAAAAAGAAGCTAACAGATGGCCTACCCTATATGAGACAGACAACTAGTGCAATTAAAACATATGGCTAATGTTCGCTATTTTACCGTTAAAGTTGTACCATAAAATGATAAAAATTGCTTAATTTACAATAACATTATATTGATTTTGCATTAGTAGAAGAATCGATGTGTTATTCAAACACTACAAATGATGTTTAAGCTTCTAACGGAATATTGCGATTTATAATTTACAAAAAAAAAAAAATTCTTTAAAACACAAACAACTGCTATTATTTCATATAAACGTAAAGAATCCCCTCAACAAATATTCCTACGTTACCATAAGCATGAAAGACATATGTATATTATATCATATTCACATAAATAGGGTAGCAAACAACCTTTCTTAAGTATTTAATAAATCCAATTACCTTGTGGCATTTACTCTTCAGTAAACTCCACACAAGTCGAACCCCATCCAATGCCTCAATTTCTCTCATAGAAGCTTCATCATCAGCAATTTCACGCATTACTAATGAAACATTCATCAATAGTGGTAAATGGGTATGGTTCAGCAAATTAACAACCAAAGGTATACCACCACATTGGCGCAATTGTATTCGATTCTCTTCGTATCTAACACACTCACTAAGACCGCCCATCACATTCGTAAGCACTTCTTCATGTTCTTCCTGAAGTAATGGTACTAGCGATGCCGTAGTGTTTAGTTCATCGAATTGCACCATATTTTCTTTGTTAGCAGCACACTTCCAAATCGCGCCTGTCGCTGAAGCTAGTAGTGCTTTGTCTTGTTGTAGAATGGGATTTTTCACTATTGCTAATAATGGCTCCAAACCCTTGCTTTGGCGCACCATTATTCTCGAATTCGGATTTGCTACACACTTGAAAATGGTTGCCGCACAATATCTTCGCAAATCTTGTCTTTCCTCCGTGGCCAAGTGCTTCACAATACCATCAACCAAATTTTCTGTTTCAATGGCTAACTGGAAACTTTTTTCAGTTGCACAATTCTAAATAATATAATAAATAAGTATTAAAATACCAGTGACATGTAGAACACGATTTTTATTTGGTCATATATGCAATTTCGTCAAATATGTATATATTTCTCCAAAATCAAATACCTATAACTTTTAATTTTACCTGAACTGTGCCAATAATAGGTTCGACAACATCGAGATGCACGGACCATATCAACTTCTTTAGCAAAAAAATAAGGCCACCCTTTTTCATTGCCCTCTTATTTTTACGGCTTACTGACGCGGAAAAAAGAACTTGAGCGGCAGCTATTACAATATTCACCATTTCCTGGTTATCCAACGATAACTCATCCCACGGTGTGTTCAGACAGTATTCGGGTACGTCTAATAAGTGGATCACTTTCGGTATGCCCCCGATTACGCATAGTGTTCGCCGAGAACGTCTAACTTTAACGACATTCGCCAGTGTCTGTGCTGCAAGGATCTGCAAATCTCTAGCAGGATCACAAATGGTCGCAATCAGCGTTGGCACTCCACCCAAATCTCCAATTATGCGTCTGATGGTCGCATTCGCCGATAGGAACCTCAGTATTATTAAAGCGCCTAATTTGCAGTAAAATTCATTTGCTTCTAAAAGGTTTATCAATACTTCGATTCCTCCAATATCCTATTAAATGGGTCTTATATAGAGTGGGCCATCTCTTGGTTTCTTTTTAAGTGCGTGTTATTTTGACATTTAGCAACGCTGACGCGCTTGACATTGTTCAAGCATAAAACGATCCATTTCTTACAGCGGAGGTTTGACACTACATATCTATCAATTTCAAGCACGTAGTGTTGCAAACTGTCGAAATAACACGCATTTCAAAAAGAAACCTACCTATATATTAATTATTTGTGTACATGCATCAAATGAAGCATATTCATTTAATATATTTAATTTCAATATTAAAGTGTGACTTTTATACTAAAAGAACGTTTGACTGAAATTCTATGAACTATTTTGTGAGTTTTATGTCGTTGCAAATGAAAACTAAAAAATACTATTCGATGTGTATTTGCATAAAAAATGCTTAGTAAAAATTTCATTTAATTTGAGCTTGTATTAATGGAGAAATAAAATAATAACTATGAAAAAGTGCCCATTTTGGGGGATTTTATTTTTATCTCCAATAATACTAGTTAGAAATAAATGAAATTTGTATCATGCATTTTTAATGCAAATACACATCGAATGACATTATTATTATTTTTTAAAATTGAAACTTCCAAAATAGGCACTTTTGCATAGTTTTTTTTTTTTTTCTCCATTAATACAAGCTCAAAAATTTTTACCAGGCATTTTTTATGCAAATACACATCGAATGGTATTTTTTTAATTTTCATTTGCAAGGCACGATGTTTTTCTAAACGAGCCTGATGGTTCACCTTAACGATGTTCAGTACGTACAATAATTACTGTATTTACTAAAAAGTCATCAGTGACTTAAAACAGAGCCTTGAATAAAGGAATTAATTTATTCAATCCTGATGATTGTTATTACCTTAATTTTGGATATATCTGTATACAACTTGGACAGCATATTTTTTTAAAATACCAGTGAAGTTATTTATCGGTATAAAAGTCGTGTTTCTTCGAACCATGATTCGCAATCAAACTGATCAAATTAAGAGAATCATTATTTAGATAATCATAAAACAAAGAAACACGCCTAATTTAGTAAATGATGTATGTAGTACATATAAATATGAAAGAAAAGTAATTACATACTATATTTGTAACAATTATGTATATTTTATATTTTACTAATTCCAATTTCAAGCGTCTTTTTAAGAAGTGCTAAACGTACCAACAATCATAAGCTTAGTTAATTAGTTTAAGGCTAGTTCTTATATGTTTATGCTGTTTTTTTTTTGTGGTAATAGTAATAATTGAACGTTGAATTTAAAGAGAGTAAATAATACGAATAATTCAGTTAAATTTTACGTGTTTGATATTGAATGCAATTGATATGAAAAATAATGAATCCTAATATTCGCATTTCTCACCAAAATCGCAGTTTGATTGAACTCTTCCGTCAAATCGTGATCTTGCAATAAACATAGTGCACAAGAGACCGCAGTTTCATTTCCACATTTCATGTATTTTACCAATTTCTGAATATGCCAATACTCTGATGGTATTTCCCCAGTGATAAAGAGTTGATCTCTTGCACGTTTTTCATCTTCCTCCTCTTCGCTAGTGTCACCTGCTGATGAATCATTGTCACCATATTCTTTAACAATTACTTCCCATCCTTTTGCTTTGCCGGACGGGTTAGTCTCCTCTACGTCAGAGTTAGAAGGGGTCGACATTGTTAATGCAAAATCAGCTCAAGAGTATTCGAATGAATAACGTTTAAAATCGAAATTATTAAGAAATATTCACGAAATTAAAGTTATAACAAAAAAAAAATTGTTGATTGTATAAATCTGGTCAAACTAGAAATGTTGTGAAATTTCCGATATGA
Organism: Nebria ingens riversi; assembly: GCA_018344505.1. Lineage (NCBI taxonomy): Eukaryota > Metazoa > Arthropoda > Insecta > Coleoptera > Carabidae > Nebria > Nebria ingens. The sequence continues at coordinate 8,798 of JADQWA010000096.1, forward strand.
AAGCCTCTCTGCATATACATCCACAAATATTAAGTCCAATTTATTGATCTTGTTCACAACATATCTATTAATCTATTACCTGTCAAAACTAAATTCATTGTAAACAAATACGTAGTATAAACAACACATTCGATCGGTTGCCATGAAAAATAGTCGATTAACTTTTGTTTACATTTTTTACAAGAAATTTCAGATATCTATTTTCCAATAGAAAATGGTGTACGTTACCATCCAGTAAATAATGGGTAAGTAAGAATGTCGAATGAAAGATTGACGAAGAAGATTTACGTAGCCGAGATGAATGGAAGTGTGAGAATGCGGGGTCGTCCTATGAATAAGTGGATAAATATAATTGAGAATAAAATGTACGAAAGAAAAGTGGCGAGCAAGCGGAATAGAACAACATGTATGATGAATTTTATGAATTTGATTGAAGCAAAAGAAGTTTGTAAGGATAGAAGAGTTGAATAGCAAAAGATTGTCAAGATGTGAATGCATGTAAAGGGTTTTCTGCCACCACCTTGGAAGAATAAGTATGAAGTTATGTATGTGCATATGTATGTCTATTATCACTATCCCATTATTTGGAAATGATTATTTAGATGCGGCCCTAAAATCTATTTAGCGTATTTAATACAATAATATAGAATTTATACTTTTAATTAAAAATACACAAACACACACACATACACACGCACGCACACATATACAAAAAATCACTAGTGGTATTATTCTGAGCAAGTTGGTAAGTCTAATAATTTAAAATGGTTTAAACTATTTTAATCGTATTTCAAACCAACATACCTATTGATTTTAATAAATGTATCAAATATAATTCTTGATTTATGTAAACTGAAATAAGATTATTATATCAGATATGTCAATTATTGTACATAAAAATATAATGAAACCAAATGGTGTACACATCGACCATTTTTGGAATCCGATATCTGCAACTAAACAAAGAAATTAGCTGATCCCTGCTGATGTATATATTTAATCTTATATTATGCAAAATAAATTATCTCTAATAAGTATTGTTTCATTCATTTTTTATGAAAGAATAAATAATTGAACGACCTTAAGAGTAAATAATATATAGAATAACAAATGTATATCTATTGAATTTTTATTTTATCTAAGTAAACATACATAGAACATAAAATTTGCATTAAAACTTAAAAAAAAATACTAAAATTATAATACATTAGCATACGATTTCACTTTCATCGCTAGTCGAATATTCGTCTTCCTTCGGGAAGCCCTTGTCAATAAGTTCGAAGGTTTCAGCTTCTAGGGCCAACCGTCGAATATTGGTCATACAGCCAGCGGCTGCTTCTTGAAGTGTCTCGTCGGTTGAAGCAACAGCTCGCAACAAGAACGGCACCACACCACTTTCATGCATCGTGATACAATTGAACGAATTTTTCGACAGCTCACATAATGCCAATGCTGTCGTCCGTTGCACGGCTGGACTGCTCCAGTCTGCCATGTATGACACTAGCGGGGTTATAGCACCCAACCGACCTACATCACAGAAATAGTTACATATATACTATAAAAAAATATATATATATATTAAAATGTCTTTCACTTTCAACATATTGAAAACTGATAGAACCGGTGATAGCGCACTAATAATTCAATTTGGCCAACAATATTTCGTGTCCGTTTTCAACAATAATTATTCTCACCTAGATCTTTGCAGTTCGTTCTCCAGGCGCAAGAGTTTGCGATCGCCGCGGCCAAATGTTCGCGTAACATTTCGTTGCGGGTGTGCACCAAAGCGGTAAACATTGAGATCACTCCATGATCGGTTAAAATCGCTAGATTCTCAAGGTCCTTAGCGATGACAGCTAACGCAGCACATACAGAAGCCAAGACTTCCGTATCAGTACTTTTCAGTAAGCTTACTATCAATTCTAAACCACCAACAAAACTGCGTACCATCTCACCGGAATCTAGAGCATTTTGAACCAGTGGTACTAAGGCCCATGCTGCATTTGCTTGTACCTAAACAATGTTAGATTACATAATTAAGCATTTGTAATTTAATATTTGTGTTAGCTCCTAAATATATAATATATTTATATAATTGTATTATTTGTTCTATAGGGTGGGCCATCTGTTTGTTTCTCCTTACAGCGGAGGTTTGACACTACATATCTATCAATGTCAAGCGCGTTAGAGTTGCAAACTGTCGAAATAACACGCACTTCGAAAAGAAAACCAACAGATGGCCTATCCTATATAACGAATGTGTATCAGCATCTTTATTTACATGTATATTTTAAATGAATACGTCACGTTTTTGTGACTTACAATCAAAATTGTTAAGGTTTAGTTCAAGATATAATGTGTTTTTGAAAAGAAAACGAACGCGTTATATAAATAAGGTTGGCTTAAAGTATAGTTTTAATTAGTGATAAACTCACTTTTGGCGTTTTATTCTTCAATAAACTCCACACCAGTCGAACCCCATCCAATTCTTCAATTTCCCGCATAGACTCTTCTTCGTTAGCACATTCTCGTAACACTTTTGGAACATTCTCCAGCAGTGGTACATGCGTATAGTTAAGCAAATTTACCACCAAGGGTATGCCATTACTTCGACGTAACTCCACCCGATTAACTTCGTACTTTACACACTTGCTCAGCGCGCCCACCACATTCGTGAGCACTTCTTCATTCTCGTCCTGAAGCAATTTCACTAGCGCCATTACGGTGCTTAATTGGTCAAAGCGGTCGACGTTTTCTTTGCTATGAGCACACTTCCAGATTGCGCCTGTGACAGCAGCCAAAAGAGCCTTGTCTTTTTGTACTTGAGCGTCTTTGGCCATTGCTACCAATGGGTCTAGTCCACCAGCTTGGCGTACAAGGTCTCTTGTGCGAGCGTTTACTGCACATTTGAAAATTGCTGCGGCACTATATGTTCGTAGCTCTTCACTCTCTGTGCTGTGTAACTGCTTCACTATATCGGCTATCATTCCTTCGGTTTGAATTGCTAATTGATAATTTGCTTCACTTGCACAGTTCTAGATATGATTTTAAATCTTTGTTATTATGCTGTTGACATATTCCGAAAATAGTTACATTTACAACCAATCCACTAAAATCGTTTAACTCTTTCTTTAACCGGTCAGGTAATTGGTTTATCTGTAACCATTTCGAAACATGGCTTTAAATGAATTCTACAATGCATGTTTGATGTTTATCCAAAAGACATTTTTGATATTAAATTTCAGAAACTGAATGTGTTAAATTAATTTATTAATTTTTAAAATCTCTAATAAACAACTTACAAATTTTGGAAATTACATAGTTTATGTTGACATAGAGAGAAATGAAGATTTTTTAGCAAACAAAGAAAGACAGAAAGAGATATACGCGGATGGTATGAGTACGACTTTGGAAGAAACAAAGCGGGATAAAAGAAAATGTGGAAATATAAATGAAGCGTATGAGGTAAAGTAATAGGGTTGAATGGTTTGAAAAGAATTTCCTGTCACTCCATTTTTACTTTCTTTTGCGAATGTATGTCTGTCTGTCTTTAAACTTAAAACTTGTATATGGCTCGGAAGAAAACCTCCTATTTTTGAAAAAGAATATTCCAACCGGAAGTGCGTGTTTACTCTAGTAATTTTTGAGAATTCTGCAATATCTCCAAAACGGAGATTAAAGACTAAAATATCTGCAGTGTATAGCACTGGACTAACTTATACGTATTAGGCATGTTTTGTTTAGATAAAGAGGTTATTAATATACAAAATTTAAAATTTTGTATTTTAATATATTTTCTGCAATACACTGCAGATGTTTTGGGAAAAGATGTAATGCTTTCTATGTATATGGATACCTGAATAGTACCAAGTGTCGGTATGACGACATTCAAATGAACGGATCGTAATAATTTAGCGAGTAAAAAGATCACACCACTCTTTCTCATCACTTCTTTATTTTTCCGGCTCACTGACAAAGACCACAGAGCTCGTGCACCTCCTTTTGCAATATTCACGAATTCTTTTTCGTCCAGCGTTAACTCTTCCCAAGGTGTGATCAGACAATGTTCAGGCACATCTAATAAATCTACCACTTTCGGTATGCCACCGGTTAAGCACACTGTACGACGCGCTCTTCTGATTCTTGCCACATTTGCCAGCGTCTCTGCTGCCAAAATCTGTAAATCTCTCGCTGGTTCACACAAGTTTGCAATAAGCGTTGGCACTCCACCGAGATCAGTAATTTGTCGTCTGATGGCCATATTCATTGATATTTTGCATAGAACAGTTAAAGATCCCAGTTTGCAATTCAGGTCATGTGTTTCTAAAAGGTTTACCAAAACCTCCAGTCCACCAATATCCTGCCAAGAATTACGGATTTATAAAGATAGAAGTGTAGTTATTTGGTTGCTTTCTCAATTTTTAAAAATATGTGTATGTAGGCACAAAGTTTTTTTTTTAATTTAAAGATTTGTTTACTTCCGGAAAAAAATCAAATGTAATTTCATGAACAGACATTTTTTAAAAAACGATTATTTACCGAAAGTAATGAACAAAACACCTCATTTTTGAAAACGAAATTTATTATTACTGGCCACAATTTGTAGCAAGCTGATTTGAATAGTTTTTATCGTGAAGAAATCAAATCGATATGTGTTGACCTTGAAATTGTTAAATATCTCACCTGAATCGCAGCTTGATTAAATTCCAGTGATAAATCATGATCTTGCAAGCAACACAGCGAAACCATTGTAGCAGTTTGATTGCCAGTTTTCATATACTTAATCAACTTTTGAATATGCCAATACTCGGACGGCACTTCATCTTTACGAAAGAGCTGTTCTCTGGCCCGCTCCTCATCTTCCTCCTCTTCAGAAGTATTACCAGCCGAAGAATCACTGCTATCATCATACTCTTTAACAATTACTTCCCATGGGCCTTTGGTCAAGTCCGCTTTTGAAGATTCTAACATTGTATTGAATTTTAGTCGTCCAGCCAATATTATGATTAAAAATATATTTGAAATTTATGAGTAAAACCTCCGGAAATATCCACCGACAAATAATGACGTTCTTTACATAAAACTGTTAGTGTGTTTGTTGTAAAAACATTATATTAACAACGAAACATGTTCCACGAAAGTTACGTTCACTTTGTTCGGTTTTTTCACACGATGAAAGTTAAGTGGATTTTATAATTTTATATCATCGTGTATCTTGTCAAATGCCAAGCCAAAGCCAGGTTTACGTTTGTAAACAATTCTCCTGGTTGGTCTCCACGGTTACCGCATCGGCAGCAGGCACCGGACGATGCAGCCATTTGCAACGGTACTCGTTCTTTGCCTGTTGCACGCCCTGCTTTCCTAATTCGAAGGCACAGATCTCATTATAATAAAACTTTCTAACATCATAGTGTACTAGTTACATTTGACGTAAATCTGCTTCGTTACTATATCCACACAATAACAATATTTTACGGTATAGTTATTAATTTATTTATATAGAATCTTAATTTAAATTAAATATACAATCTTTTTACTTTCAAATTAACATTCAAAACACAGATGCAGCATATCTTCATTGCCCACATAAATAAAACTGACTATTCGGTTCTATACAAAGAGAAATAGTTTATAATAAATATAAAAATGAATAATATTTGGATAGAGCATTATAAAGGTTGTAAAACACAAAATTATATCGATAATAATCTCTAAACTGTTTTAATAATCTGTATTACAATTTTGTATATAAAATTTCAAAAAATTCATAATAAATGGTCAATAAACTAAGTTCACCTCAAGAAATATTACATAATTGGTCAAGTCTGTAGATGGTTTATAAATAATTATCAAATTCTTTCTAAATTTCGATTTTTATGAAAAAAAAATTAAGGGGTGCAAAGATCTCTTTTACTAATTATTAATTAGTATTAGTTACTAACTTACATTTATTGTATTTACTAAAGTGGAATTGTCGTTATGGAAATATAGGGTGGACCATCTGGTGGCTTCTTTTTGAAGTACATGTTATTTCGACAGTTTGCAACATTTGACATTGATATATATATATATATATATATATATATATATATATATATATATATATATATATATATATATATATGTAGTGTCAACCCTACTTACAGGAGAAGTTTGACACTACATATCTATCAATGTCAAGCGCGGCAGTGTTTCAAGCTGTCTAAATAACATGCACTTCAAAAAGAAGCCAACAGATGGCCCAACCTATACAATAAATGTGTATGTTGAGTAAACAGTGCAGGCACGGGATACAGATCATTGTATAACTAATTACTGCTATAAAATATATTTAATGGTGTTTGAATGCAAAATAATTACATTTTCGTGTATGCAATGTCCATTTTTTATTATTCAAGAAGAACGAACTAGATTAATTGAATTAGTTATTTTTTATTAATTGTTTTAATGAACTGCCTATTAAAGAATATTTCGTAGAATAAGAACCATAGCAGGCAAATAATGTGATAATGATCACTGAAGAAAAAATACAATATTTTGTTGTCACTTTCGAAATATATGTTTACAGACAATGAAGAAAGTATAAAATTATTTTTTTTTTAAAATATGTTTATTTACAGTTTCGGCGAAGCGTAAACGATATTCTACAGCCACAACATGATGACCATTTTCTGTTACGATGGCTTAGAGGTATGTATTAGTGCCTATTTGATAGAAAGAAAGGTCCCATTATTATAAGAAATAATTTACGTACTGTATTTTTAAAGTAAGAAAATATAACATGTCTATATTTATTATTTAACAAATAATTACCTTGTTAATGATAAAAAACGAAATTGAAATAATTGTAATAACTGCAGTCAAAAGGTAATAATAATGGAAATAATTAAATTAGGTATTTTTGTAAATAGTTACAGATAGTATATCGATTTCATACTAGGTATATGTACTATTCCTATACCCTCTACTTTTTTCGAGTAATTTGTGTACACGCTTTGAAAGTCGTTTTTTTTTTGTATCAGCATCTACGCATATATTAAATTACATGTAGTTGTCTAAATAACGGCGTAAAACTGTTCCTGATTTGAATACTGAAAACGTGCATACATAATTAATAATCTAATTCTAGCTCGAAATTGGAATCCAGACGCTGCAGAGAAAATGTTAAGAGAAGTAGGAAAATGCAATCATCAATGATGTAACGTAATTTACCTAATTATCATTGTTTCAGTCCATGGAATGGAGAAAACGATGGGAAATTGATACTACATTAAAAACATGGAAAGCACCGGAAGTCCTACTCAAATATTATCCGAGTGGTCAAGCTGGATTTGACAAAGACGGATGTCCAGGTAAAATAACTATTTTTTAACTAAATATTTCTACAATTAACTAAAACTATTTAATTATATTATTTCACGATGTAAATACACTTGTAAATGATTAAATCCATTAGTTATTATTATCCCATTTGTGGGCTTGGACGTATGGGGACTTCTTCACACAATTACCAAACGAGATATCATAAAACAAACCATAATTGTTCTGGAAAATTATATGGATATGGCCGCAAAAACCGGCGCCCATCAAGTCACTGTTGTTTTTGACATGGACGGTTTTAATCTCAGACAATATGCTTGGAGGCCAGGTAATAACGAAATCCCCCAAATTAATATTAATATCCATATAATTTGTTTAAAATGTTTTATAGCCGCGGAAATGGTTGTGTCATTAATACAAATGTACGAAGGAAATTACCCAGAAATATTACGAATTTGTTACATAATAAATGGTAAAAACATCTCTAATGTATGTACAGTATGGTGTAATCATAGTTTTATTTCTTTATTTTAAATAGCACCGAGTGTTTTTACGTTAGCCTTTAATCTAGTTAAGAAGTTTATAGGAGAGTATACAATTAGTAAGATTCAAATATATAAATCGGATCCGAAAAAATGGATGCCACTTCTTCGGGAAAAATTAATTGTTGAAGATTTACCAAAACATTACGGTGGTGAAATGGTTGATCCAGATGGCGATCCTAGGTGTCCTTCTAAGGTACTGTATTTTTAATAAATAACTTTTCATTGTATGAAAGTAATTTTATAAATACGAATTCACAATTTTTATTTAACTGGATTTGTTTATTTGCGAAACTAGTAAATAAATATATGTAAATTATTTAAATTAATGTTGTAACGCACTAAACAACTTGTTAGTAAATATAACTCTTAATTTTTTTTTATTGCAATCAATTGGCATAGTTGATAATTTTGTATTCAATGTATATATCCAACTATACTATAAAAATGTATGTACAAACATGTTTCGCTTATTATGTGCGTTATATTTGCTCTCCTGAATGCAAAATGGATAAATTATATACCGCAACCGAACATTAAATATTTATTGAAAAATATGTTATGTTGTGAAAATCAAATGAAAAATAAATATAACTACATACATAACTTCATGCCTATTCCCATCAAATGAGGTGGCAGAAAACACTAATTACATCTATACACATACGCAAACAGTGTCTGTTCTTATTTTTTCCTTTTTAATTTTACAGATGTATTTGGTGAATAATATAAAGTATTGTGAATGTGATTTTAGATAAAACTTGGTGGTAAAGTACCGAAGACATTTTATTCAAAAAATCAAAAGTACGACGATAATGCAGAAGAATTCAAAACCGAAGTAGTTAAAAAAGGGAAACTATTTACATTAGATTTTATAGTTGCGGAAGCAGAACATTACCTCAGGTATATTTAAATCTTTAAATATTTTTTGAAGCTAATACAATTTTGATTCAGAGCCTAATTTATTACATGATGAAATCACATTTCTGTTAATAATTATTTATCTTCATTTTTAAGATCAAAATAACGTTTAATATTTTTTAATTATTTTTATTTAAATTTTATATCATAAATGCGGTATACAACTATATTTTAAAGTTTCTGCCAGAAAAGTTTAAATGTATCTGATATTTATATAAAATTGTATTGCTTCACAGTTGGAATTTTCGAACAGAAGATCACGATATTAAATTTGGTATTATATGCCGAGATAGTGAAGGAGCTGAAACTGTTACGGTACCAATCCATAAATGTAACAGTCAGCATGCAAATGAACAAGGAATTATTCCTTGCAATTACCCATCTACTTGTAAGTGTTACAACAAATTAATAACGCATTTCATAATCATTTACACAATATTTACGACCATACACATAATTAAACTTGGCTTGAAAGAAGAATCGTTTTTATCACCGTATAACTTTGCGAAACTCCAAAAACATGCTTTTATTTAATTATTGAATTAAACATATTTCTAATTCAATAATGAGACATTTTGCAAGTGTTACTTATGTCATAATAATTTTATTTTGTTTTACATCTGCAACAATAATAATAATATTTTCTTGCACTTTATATAAAAAAGCACGTTTATTTTAATTTGTTTAAATTTATAAAAAACTCTGTTACAGATACTGTGATATTCGATAATACCCATAGCATGCTAAGAAGCAAAACGCTACTATACAACATTCGCGTTACTGTTCCGCTAGATAAAATAAATATTGCTACATTACCTGAACATTTAGCTGATGAAACGGAACACACTTCACTATGAATATTATTTTCAATTAGTGATTTTTCACTGTAGCCTAACGGGAAAGGGGGTATATATGCCTTGATCATTTTATTTCAATTATAAATTAATTTTGTGTAAAGAAAATTCCTGGTTGCGCCACTGGTGGTTTTTATTAGTTTTAATCTTAAAAGCGTATTTTTAAATATATAATTAATACAATGGTGTACAGATTGTTGTGTATATATATATATATATATTTTATTAAAAAAAAACCATAATACAGTTTATGTTTTTTATAAAGTAATATATATTATATATATATATATATATATATATATATATATATATATATATATATATATATATTTATTTATTTATTCTTCAGTAAGTAAGAGTTCAAGAAGCTCTATTTTTTGACATTGGTCACCTTCTAAACGTTCAGGATTTTTCCATTTCAGAATGGTGGGTAGAACCATCAAACGTGTATGTGTATAAGTTCTAAAGGGGCAATTCATATCTTTCCAGCTGTAATTTAGTAATAAAAAGGATTTGATTTCTTAAACAACTGCAATAATTATAAATAATATACATACAAAGCCCTATCTCCAACTTCCGCATGAATAATATGAGTGTTTGAATCGGCATATCTCGTTATGGCTTCTTCAATAACAGGATGAGCTATTTAAAATAAATATATATTTAATAACAATTTGGAAATATTTAATTATACTAATATGAAATAAATGTCTTGACCGAAAACATATTCGCTTCTCCTTCAATATATGTATGTATATAGAAGTTTGCCGTATTCATTTCTTGAATACCAGTTATAATTAAATAGTAAAGGGATTATAAGTTAGACAACAATCAAGTTCTTACTGGATTTCAAATTAAAAATGTTGCCGTAGTGAACAGTTGTTCAGTGTCTGGTGATCCGTGTAAAGACGTACATCGGTATATCGCGGATTAATTGAAAATTGTTTATATAGATAAATGTTGCAAATTAACTATTAGTGAGTGCATAGGTGTAATTCTGGATTCCATGGCCACGTTTCTACTAATGGTGAGTGAATATCAATTTTGTTTGTTACATATAACGAAATGTTTATAAAATTTAATTATTGAAAAGGTATCGCTTTTCTGTAATAGGCGATTTAATGTTAATAAACAAGCCTTACAGAAAATATAGCCTATTGTTAACTTATTTATTTTAAAGACAAACATATTTGTTTTAAAAAAAAAGTATATATATAGTCGTTAAAAACGATTTCGACGTAACATTCTTGCATAGAAAAGGAGCGAAATCATATGATTTCTTAAATTCGTTCATATCATGGACAAACTTTATAAAAATCTAAGCTAAATTGTTGCCTTTAAATGTGAAGGCAATACAAAATTTACGAAAACTTAAAAAGCAAAAATCTATTTAGAAAATAATCAATTACTTCATAAATATCGCGCATAATTTCAAAGTGGGATCAACATTAAATAGTTGGTGAGAATCGAGAACTCGTGTCTAAAGCCGGCCCTGTATATTTTTACGCCCACTTATTGTTTGTTATCAAACACTATTTCTAAATTTAAATCAACCAACTTCATGGTAAATGTATAAATTGCCGAAATTTAATATCTTACCTTTTACACAATCATCACACCAGCTTTCTCCATTTTCTAACTTTGAACCACTGAATAAAATATAAATCGACTCGGATTCATTTTTAAAATTCTTCATGTACTCCAGAAAAGGTTCATAACCTTCAACGTGATGCCGTATCACCATCTTGCTGCAGTAGAAGCTAATTTTGATATGACCTATCGCAAGCTGAATATAACAAATTTATTTTGAATAAATAAAAATTAATATTTATATACTGATAAAACAAAACCAGATAAAGTATGTGTCACGTGATTGATATAACATATAACGCAAATAACTGATTGCGAATTTATCAGAGTCCGTAAATTCAATCAAACAATAAATTTATTTTAAATTACATATTTGTAGCGCATCCACTTTTATTTGAAACCAAAGTATGGTGCTTCGGTTGTCAATAGAAGTGGTCAAAGTCGCTGCAATCGACATGTAAATCGATTGCGCAGATTCGTTAATGTATTTGTGCGCAACCTGGTTGCTGCGACAATTTTTTTCAAAAGATATCAGTTTAGGATAAGACAAATAAATACAAACACAATTTCAAGTTATAATAGCATATTTATAATTTCTTGTTAATAAGCAATATAATAATCGTATCAAATCATACATAAGCAAGAGTTTTTTTCATTTATTTTATTTAACTTTTAACATCTTCGTTTTTTCGGCATACAATAACTGCAACAGATACATTGAGATAGGTCAGCTTGAATAAATTTATGACCAGGACGACATTCATCGACTCTTAAACACGAAGTAGATGCACATATATCTGGTGTCTGTCCTTCTTTGCAAACACAAACAATCTCATTTATTGCAATTATTACAACAATTAAAGTCAAAATTTGTTTATAAGACATTTTAATGCTTTCTTTACTGTTTGAATGTTTAAAAGTATATAATAATTAATTTATAAAAACCAAGTTTCCAAGAATAGAATAAAAAACACGATTAGGTGCACAGACCTTGAATTTACTAGTATGTTAGTTATTATTTAAAAAAAACTCAAATTGAATAACACAAATATCGTTATTGTAAATTATTTTGATGAATCGTCAACGCATTTGTCACAGCATATGCACTTTGAAAGATCAGCTTTTACGATATGTTGGCCTTTATTACAGCATTTAGCAGGTTGGCAATCAACTCGTTCGCAATATGAGGAATCTTTGCCTTCCTCAGAATTGCACTCCGATGTAGTAGTAGTGGTTACTATTAAAAATAATTTTTACATATTTTAATTAATAATAGTTTCAAAATTGATATTCATATAACTACACAAATATTTAAATAAAGTAGAAATTCAATTTTTAACTAAGTTTTTAAGCAATAAACAATTTTGAATATGAAGAACGGTTTTCCATTTTATTTAAAGTACATTTAAAAATGTTATATAATTCAGATAAAACAAAAGAAATATCTACAGGTTTTAACATCTGCAAAAATGTATCTTTAATTCAATTTAAATGTGTTTTAATTTAAATCTATTCCTGAAAGAAGCATTACAATAAATACAAATTTTATCGGTAAATTTATAATGTAGAAATGTAGCGTACCTGTGGTTGTATCGCACTCACAAAAATTACAACATATACACTTCTGCGGATCTCTCTTTATAAGGTGCTGCCCTGCAGGACATGTTTGAACATTAGCACATCGAACTACCATACATATCTTTTCATCTTGTCCATCTTTACACTTTGCAAATACAACATTTAATACATTTATAAATAAAACCAAGACGATAATTTGACGCAACATGTTTCTTCGTGAGAGTACAAATGAACTATATAAATATATTATAGTTGAATTAGTTTTATAACAAAATAAAATGGTGCATGTTTAGTTTGTAAATATATTATTATGAGTTATTATGATTAGTTCAATAAAAAAAAAGCTTGGTTTTCCCCAAGGTTATTATTTTAACCTTAATTTGCGCTATAAATAACAATAAAACAATTATATTTTTTCACATATTTATTTCGGGGTTATTATTATAAGTTACATCTGATCCAAACCAGATATTTACAAATTGTATAAACATCATGATGTATCATATAAAAATCACAAAATTTAGTGTATTTTTCGTGGCATTTTTACAATAAATGCAATGTAAGTGTTTGCACAGAATAAACTCAATTGAAAACTCAAGATAACTGGATGATTTATTAATTAATAAAAACACACATGAATCAGATGGTTACTCAGTAATCATCGCCGCGGGAGACAATTTCTTTGCACGTAGGCCTCAGCATAATAGTATGCTCGAATTGCGCGGTGTAACAATTTTTGATGTCACAGAGTGGCGGGTATGCGTCCACGACTCCTTTATCGCACAGATCCTTTAGGGCCATTTGGTATTTGGTTGCGCCAGCGCGATCCAACCAACGTTTACAGAATGCCAGTGTTCCGAAGTTTTTGTTTATTGTAGCAAGGAGAACCTTGGAAGTTTGTAAACTGCAAAAATTACAACACAAAAATACTAAATAAACTTTTTGTAAGTATTTTTTAAATCCTCACTAGTCATAGTTGAATTAATGATTATTATTTGAATTGTACACCGTAAAAAAATTACATTATAAGTGTGGTCCATTTCGAAAAACGTGTGTTCACCTACCTGGATAAATAGTAATAAATAAATAGACTTACCGCAACGGAACATATTGCACATCAAAGTTTTTCATGTAATGTGAACACTCCATATCATCATGTACCAATCCACGACCAGTTGATCCGAAAGTTTCAATCGCATAGAACTCATTCTCTTCCATCACTGTAGCTTCACCCCCTTTCACAATAGGCACTGTCTTGCCGGCATGAATACGATACGGTGATATCGAATGTCCGTTCAAATTCCTAATCGATTTCACCTGATACGTTTTACCATCAATATCGACTTCATACGATTCCATTACCTCTTGAATTGCTTCTCCGATATCACATAGTCTAACATCGATACCAGCCGCCTAATAAAACAAATAAGCATTAAGAAAAATCTCAACTGAATCGCGCAGTATTTGGTTCAATTTCGTAACCGCACTAGAATCATATGACTTACATAGAATTGAATTTCATTATTATTATTACCTTGATGCCAGTATTTGTGGCGTCTCGAACAGCTTCGATCAGTTTATCGTATTTTGGATTAAAAGTGAGCGTGAACGCGCAATCAATGATACGACCGTTAATATGTGTACCGAAGTCGATTTTCGTGACATCATCATACTCTAAAACGGTTGGATCGCCAGCGTTTGGTGTGTAGTGAGCCGCGCAATGATTGCGAGAACAACCAGTCGGAAAGGCCAACCCTGCTTTCAGACCGTTCTCATTGATCAACTTGCGAGCTGTTGTTTCCAGTTCTTCGCAAATTTGAATCATTGTCATACCGGGCTTCACCCATTTCTGTATGTGTTGACGAGTCTAGAAATCATTTTCGCACATTGTAGATTTAGATTTTATATACATACATAACTTCATGTTTATTCCCATCTAATAGGGTGGCAGAAAATCCTTTACATACATACACACATTGACAATCTTTCGCCATTCAACTCTATCCTTACAAACATCTTTTGCTTCATTGAAATTCATTAAATTCTTCATACATGCTCTTTTATTCCGCTTGCTCACAACTATTCTTTCGCGGAATTCATTCTCAATCATATTTATCCACTTATTCCGAGGACGACCCTGGATTCTCACACCATTCATCTCGCCCACGTGAATCTTTTTCGTTAATATTTCATTCGATATTCTTTCAACATGACCATACCATCTCATTTGGCTCTCATCTATTCTACGTACGACATTTTTTACAATACCGCACTGCTCATACACCCACGTATATTTTTTTCTGTCTCTCTTTGATGCACCACAAATACCTCTTAAAATTTTCATTTTCACAGCAGTCAAGCGCTTTCTATGCTTGGTTTACCAAACCCAACATTCACTTTCATACAATTTTTTTTAAGTTAATCTCAACACATTTTATGTATATATATATATATTATATATATATATATATATATATATATATATATAAATAATTTGAATAATTACTTGTCTGTGAGCTTCGGCCGCCAATCGAACTTCATTGTAAATATCATTATGCATTCGATCCAATGCACGTTTCTCCTCTGAGGAATATCTGTCTTTCGCGGTACGATCATCCTTAAGTAATGGATAATCTTGAATTTCTCCGATTGGAAACACTCCTTAAATATGTCAGTCATAAAATAAAAATCTCCAGTACTTTTCAGTTTACCATTTTACCTTCTGGGAACAGATCTGTGATTGCGATTGAAGGCGGAGTCGTTTGTACTTTTCCTTTACCCTTGTTGCGATTCCTTTTCTTTTTCTTCTTTTTCTCTTCGGTTTCGCCTTCACCGTTTTCCTGTTTATCTACACTTGGAGGGCCGGTTTCAGTTAAGACACTATTATCCTCAGCTCCATTGCTTTGTGTTGCTTCCTCAGCTAAAATTGTTCCAAATTTAAATAATACATTTGTTAATACACTGCAAACACGTGAGTTTAAAAATTTGTCATGTATACCTGGCTTCTTGTTCTTTTTCTTTTTTTTCTTCTTTTTCGCCGCCGTCGATTGATTATTTGCATTTTCTACATCTTCTAGTTCTTCATTATTAGCATCTTCCTCCTTTTTATCAACAACTTTTTCGGTTTTCACTGCAGCCATTTTTGGCTTTGAACTTTTTTTTTTCGCTACTCATAAGTTTGTGAATTTTTGTTTGATATGTTGGTAGTAAATTTGTTAAGGTCACAAATTGGATGTAATTTTAATATATTTAACATTCATTTATAATTTACTGTAAAATATATTACTGAAAATAGTTATAAAAAAAGAAACGATTCAATAATTGCTTTGTTTAAAACTTTACATATTAGGATATTTATTTTGAAAATAGTTTGGACGAACCTGAAACTATCTACAACTGTTAGCGCTAAATGTTTCCGCAGTAAAAATAATATCCAGTAGCGGCGATATAATTTTCTTGTATTGAAGCTCATAGAATTATTATTAAAATGTTTGATTAATTTGATAATTTAGCTATTATATCAATTTCTGAATGTTTATTAAAAAATATTTAATCTTAAACGCCTTGCCATCGAGACTTAAAGTTGGCATCCGTCTCCAACTCTTATACGAAAATGGTAGCTTTCGCCTGCAGTATTTCTTACATATTTAGTATTGAATGTTCAACTCAGTTGTGGTTTTAAGTCAGGGATGAAAATGAGAAAACGTCTTCTCTCCACAACGTAAAATTTTTATTAAGAAATAAAAATTGAACGTTGTGAATAAAAGTCGTTTTCTTATTTACATCCTTTTCCTTCTTACATATGAATGTAAGAAATACTGCAGGCGAAAATATTATTAAAATATTTGATTGGTGAAATAAGACATATTTTTATTGCTATATTTATCTTTTATTAACTATTTATGTTCATATTTTTTTTTTCTAAATATTTTCAATCTCATTTGATAACGACACAATAGTAATAATAAGAATGAACAACATATATTCTTCCATTTAGATTTTTCTAAATTGTTACTATACTAAATCGTTTTAAAAAACTTGAGAGTTACAAATCCCGCTTATAGTGGATATATTGGTCGATGTTAATGTGTTTGGACGGTGTTTATTGGTGTAAATTGTTAATGAGGGCATGGAAAAGTACTAGCCAATCAAAATCGCGCAAACAACTTATCCTCTCAAATTTGATAAAACAGCAACGAAGATAAGCTCGACTGATTTGCTTAATTTATTTATGACAGTTTTCATATAAATAGAAAGATATTAATTCAGAAAGAGCACACAAATAATAGTTGTTATTTACAAGAGTTCTAATTATTTTATACACACGATATATTTTCAGTAACAATAGTTAAAATACGTAGATAAAATATATTATATTAACTAGTGTAAAATATATAAAAATATTAACAATTACGTTAATAAATTATTAATAATATTAAAGATGATTTGTTTAAGTTAATTGCCTGCTGAAATTAGGAACAATATGTAGGCGTGGGTCATGATAAAGATTCTTCTGTTATAGAAGAGGTCACACAGGCCGTATTGCCACTTGCATAATAAAATAAAAATTTATAAAATATATAACACATTATATATAATATAAATTACAATTTACGTACAAGCATTTCATTTTTCATCTAAATACCGAACGCGTTACATTATATTGAACTTTGCATAATGATTTTATAAATATAAGAGATTTAAATTCTATAATAATTTAAAATCTATAGATATTTGATCAAGTGGAAAAAATCCATTGTTCAATTTTGTTAATTCAATCATATTTGTTTTAAAAATCGTCGTATCTTGACTATGTCCATCTCCCCACAAACACAAAAATATATAGCTAATACATATCGTTACATATAGGCGCTTTGCTTGCTGAATGTAACAGATACGTAACATAATACATGTGTTTGCTGGGTGCCTTCATCGCATGCACAGTGAAATCTTCATCATGATTTTTGTGTTGTAAAGCAAGGAAGATATTTATATATTTACATAATCTAATAGAAGCTGTCTCAATTATATGTAAAAGTTCTAAACTCTAAGTAAAATCAACGGTATGTTAGGCTAAAATTGCAAACGTTGTTTTTATAAACTATTTTGTTACGTCCCAAACATTTAATAAATTTACAACAAATTAAACAAAAATGCTGTTTTAAAAATTAAAGTCATATTCTTCACCAAAATAAGCATGAGTCAAGCTTTTTTTTATGATGAAATAACATATAAATCATAATATTACATTAATATCAATATTATACATATCACTAATCTACATTAAAATATCAAGGATTGATAATTATACGTCTTTAAAGTACAAATGATGTCACATTCAGCTTCTGCATATTTATCTATGAACTATGAAGGAATTTTCTCTCAAGCTTTAATTTAACTTAAATTACTTTGATTAAATCTATATTTTGCAGTGTTTGGTTTTATTCTTCGTGTAACATATCCAGTTTACAAATATTTTCTTAAGAGAATTTGTAAACGGCTAACCACACATATTGCTTTAACAGATGTAAGCAAACGACAGTTACAAAATAAATGCACTAGACATTAATGCCAATGCCACTGTTGGGTTTTGATGCTATCCTACTCACACTTAATAAATTAATTCAAACGATTTTAGAACAAATATATGCGTTAATAATTTTAAAATGATGTACATTTTCTTTTTTTTAAAACACTATCCCGAGAAACTTTTAATGCCCATTAAATGGCAACAGGTGTTTTAGTAATAAATATTTAACCGTATATAAGTTACGTAAACAGGCTAATAATTTATTAAATCGGAAATAGTGAAGCTTGACCACATTTAAAATTATTTTCAAAACAATTTAACAATATTTTAGAACGTAACTTTAGGTGCAATAAAGATCAACAGTTTGTTCCTAAATCTACTTAACGTTGTACAACGTTTGCAATAGAAAACAACTAAATAATTGCGACAGCCTTGAACATTTTTTTTTTACCTAATACATTTAGTTTTAATTACCTTAGTTTTCATTAACAATAAGTAAATTAGCATTATCTTTCAGCTTTTTGGTTTTTTCTTTTTGTTTGTCGGTGGGTAAAAATAGCAGTGGTAACATCCCCAGTAAACAGCCGACTGTTACCCCGAATACCCGTCCTAAATTGGCAAAGTGTCGCGATACAGGCATATCGAGTTGTATCGGTGTTAGTTTAGGAGGTTTGAAGCCAATATAGTTGGCAAAACGTTCAACATAATAAGCGGATCCGATGCCCATCACATCGGAAAACGTGTTACCTAAAGCTGCCGCCGCCATTGTTGATATACATAAGTATGAACCCAGGTACAAGTCAATGTAGTCTCCCTGTGGTAAAATACATTTTATTAGTGGTTGTGATCAGTTCAAGTCAGTTGTATATTATTATTATGACTAAGTTCGCTATTAAAATCAGAGAACTCCGAATAAAAAATAAAATACATGAAATCATAAAACAAATTATTAATTTATCTTGTGAATATCATTAGTTGTGGAGAGAAAGATATAAACATTTTCTATATTCAGTGCATGCTCTGCCTCACTCCGCTTCATAACTGTTTACTAATATGCTTTATGTTTTTGACTTTAATGTTGTAATATTATTAAATTAAAAATATTGTTTATTGTAATATATCCATAGCATATAAGGTATATACGTATCTATTTACAAACAAATACAAGACACGTATTTAAATGCAGAGTTTTCTTCTCAGAAAATAATGTTTAACAGCATTGGTGAAGTTAGATATAGAACAAAATAATGACGATATATTTATGAATGTTTCCCTATCTCGACTTTTGGCAAGTAATTTCAAGGTCAACACGAATGTATGATTTTCACTCTCTGCGCAAGCACTGAATTTAAGTCCAACTATGATATTGTTAACTTATATTAAAAATGATAATTAGTTGGCCTAACGCCATTTATTTTACGTTGATTGCCTAGAATTTGATATAGCATAAATAATAAGAGTTCCGAGCGCTTCAAATACAGTATGACGTCATACAACTCGATTTTTAATTATTTACTCTAAAATACGAATGTATACTTCTTAAAGTTACTATACTTTTTAAATATACACCCAGTATTCATAGTTTTTAAACACGATTTTATACCAAACCACCATTCATTTCTATAGAAGTAATTGACGATATTTATTTAATATCAAATGATATAAAGTCATTCTTCTCATAGTTATTTTAAAGTGTGAAACTAAAAACGATCGCAAATTTTTCTATGAAATCGATTTTAGTTTTGAGTAATCTTTAAACATAACTAGCAAGCAGTTATCATCTGTTTAAATAAAAATTATAACTGATTGATGGAAACTTAAATTATGCACCACCTTGACTAATGATACTAGTCTATAAGCGCTTATATTTTAAATACAACTACAGTTAAGTTTAAGATTTCAGTTTTAAAGTAGAAAGAAAGTAACAAAAAAATATTAAAAAGATATTAATTGAAATTTAACAATTTTTCTGCTGGCAATGCCGATCTCATTTATATTTTAAACCTATTAACAAATAATTGACAAAGCATATTAGATCGGTGGAAACATTGAAATAATATCAAATCAGATGAGTTATTTTTAGGCTGTGGGGCTCAATTTTTACTAACCGATATTCAAATTAATATATCCACTTGAAAAAAAACGTGTCTATAACGGAAAAAAATTATTTATTATTGTTACGAAGCAAAGTTCAACAATATTTCTACAAAACAAATTATAGAAATCTCACGTAAAACTACCTACTTAAAACTAACAATAAGATAACATAATCTTTAATCAAAATATGATTATCATACCGCAATCAACATGATGAAATTATCCAGAAACCCAAATCCAATAAACGGGATTGAATTTGCTGAAGCAACTAAACACAAAAAAAAAGAAACATTATTACATTGGTTTTAATTCATGCCTTGAGATTTTACTTACTTCCCATCAATTCTTTGGTTGAAGGTGGCGTCACTGATTCAGCTATAATAAACAAATTAATATGAGTTCAGCTATAAAATACAATTTGAAACATTTAATTAGAACATTCATGCTAGATTAAAATCTGGTTTTAATTAATTTTATTTAGATTGGTGTTAGATTATTTTAAAAATAAGAAAGATGATTTATTAGAATAAAATAAGACTCATAGAATTAAAAATGTTGTCTCCAATTATTGTATAATGAAAAATATAATATATAATTATTTTAAAATATAAATTATAGAATTTGCAACTATTTACACATTAATTTAACAACTACAATATGCGTTTGTTTAGTAGCAACGTCAATTTGTTTTCGAAAATATGTTTGGAGACTGAAATATTTAATTCTATGAAACAGCAAATCATGCAATGAAAACTTTAAAAACATGCTATTTTCCAACACCATTTTCTATGCTCCAATGGCGATTAAAAACCAAAACATCAATAACATAGAGAATCGCTATTTGATTATAAACTCAAACATTTAGGCCACAACTTACAGTGCGGAGATATAAATGAATCTGCAGAGAAACAAGAGTAGAAAAACATCAAGAGTGTTTTAAATTATAAATATGATCGTTTATTTATTAAATATTTTATGGAAGATATCTGTTTTAGAAATAGAGCTACCAGAGTGTTCTTAAAGCGTAAAAAACAAATCTGGTGGATTTTAAGAATTAGAAGTTTTGAAATTAGAGTTACCAGAATCGTGTTGGCAAAGTGTATTAACATTTAAGCGGCATAACAATATATGTTTTATTCCTATTTAATGTTGCCTTTATTATTATTAGTTTTTTTTTCTTCAAATTTATACATCTACGGGGGTAAATTGAAATACGTTGAGAATATGATATTAATTTTCGAAATTGTGGCATTTGTATGAGAAGATGGACTACTTGATTTCAATTTGTTATTCATTGTTTCGAATATTGGGACAGTCATTCATGATATAATTGTTATTTTGTGTTTTTTGGGAAGTTTTGAGGATGAACAATTGTGTATTATACTCCAAAAGTTAAAATTTTTAATTTACTATTTTATTTTCGAATCAATCAAGTTACAATCAAATGGCAGTCTATTTTCTTATCAAATGTTATATTTCAATAATTAATATTTTATCTTTTTAATATGTTTGTATTGGGCTTAATCGATGTAGTTTAAAATTCTGAACATAAAAATGACGATATAGACGCTTACATTCTATTTATTTATTTACTTTTTATATTTCTTTGAACATTTTAAATTGCGTGCAAAAGAATATTAAAACACAAAGTGTTGCTCTAATTTTAGTATTTATAGACATATACTGGAATATTTAATGTGTTTCTGTTTCTAATTTTAAATTACATACAAAAGAATATTGAAAGTATTTTCGTAGCAATTAAACACCATAGTAAAGTAAAAGGGAGAAAAACGCACATCATACAAAGTAGAGCAGAATAAGTTTAACAAAAAATTATCATTTTACATATTCAATTTTTCGTTAAACGTACTCTACTGTTTGTATGATGACTTTTTCTCTTTTTTAATTTACAATATTGCGTAATTGCTACGAAAGTACTGTTTCAATATTGTTTTGTATATCATTTGAAATTAGAAATATTGGAGTAAATTCAAATGTAATAGCCGTGTTTTTCATCAAATAAAATACTGAATTAAACATTTATTGATCTTACTATGGTAACTAAACACAAAATGTGTGTAAGGACGCTAAATTCAAACGATTTAAAAAGTTTCATAAAATACCGCTCCAATTTAGTATTTAAATACATTTATCATTTTATCCTTAAGTAAATTTAATTTGTTTATTAAAAATATGTAGTTCCACTTAATACAGTAAAAAGCTTTCAAATGAAATCTTAAGAAAATTAAATTTCCTTTCCTTTAAAACTATGCGTTGATTAATGAACACAAAAAAAACTTAATTTCCCTTTTCATTGATCAAGATTAATTCATTAATTTGACGCCGACGTTAATCACTTTGCCAACTAGGATAAAGAATAAAATATGCAAAGAGAAGCATATATTTTTTAAAACAATTTTTATTTATCCGGCAGTTCTTAATATTAAATTATTCATCAAAGATAAACTCAGAACCCTTACTTTGTGATATGATGAATGATGCCGGAAGCATGAAATGCAAAACAAATGACAATTATTAATGATATTACAAACCAAAACTTTAAATTGACAATAATAGTAGCCTCGTAAGCGGTAATACGCCTTGATGTGACACATATGTTAATAATACCTATATATTAAACATGCATACAAATACAACAACCCAATTATTATTGTTAGCTTGAAACAATATATTCCGTTCCAATTTGCAAATGAGTCGTACCGCATTTTTTCTTAAGCCAGTCTTCGGGCACTGCACAATAACTGCCGGTAGGGTCCACATCACCTAAAGAAGGCAGTTTGGTGGGTCTTCCAAATTTACTACGCCAACTTGACGCTGCTAGCTGACCTGCTCCATAAAAATTAAATAAAAATATAAATAAATAAGTCAAAATTATATTAACAAATTAAAGTTGGAACATATACACAGGATATTAGAATGCGGGCATTTTTAAATGAATGTACACCTTTAGAATACATGGATAGATATGATTGAATTGTGAAATTTAGTCAACCAGAAATACGAATTAGTAAAAATAATGATGGAATAGGATGTAGAAAAAAGATTAAAGGAAACGAATGCTTTGATAGTCTACTTTGATCGGATATGACAAAATAAATCAATAAAAATTTAATCAATACGAACATATACGAGTATATAGAGTGGGCCATTTGTTGTTTTTTTTTTGAAGTGTGTGTTATTTCGATAGTTTGCAATAGTAACGTGCTGTAAGAAATGAATCGTTTTACCCTTGAGAAATCTCAAGCGCGTCAGTATTGCAAACTGTCGAAATAATGCGCACTTCAATAAGGTACCAACAGATAGCCCACCTATATATGAGGAAAAGCAAAACATATTAAATATGTTTTCATTTCATCTCCTATCAATTATTTTTCTTTTGATATTTATATATGTTTTATAAAAAAATATGTACACAGCAAACACAACCCAAAGCTGTTACATATCTGATACATAAATGTACATATTTGCTTGGGTTTTTCAATTATAATATATCAGATATGTAGCATATGGATGTTTGCTGAGTGCATTTAGTTTGTAATATAAAACATGATTTCATCTAGAAAATGCAGCCCTATGAAACTAATGAAATATTTAAAATAATTTACTTTAAAAATACATGTTTTTAACCATGTCTACCTGAAATATAAAACATCTTAGATGTAAATTTATGCGGTTTAGCAATTATGGTAAAATGTTGGTTAACATTTTAGATGGAAGACTTTTATGTAATTTACATCTTATCCATATAAATGTGATGTCGCGTGGAAGTAAACCACTTCTTTGCTCATACTGAAATAAATACATATATGTATGCATGTTATAGTGCTGCTTCAGGTGTAAATTTAAAAGCATTTCTGAAAGTGAAAACAGAACATGGGAACCGGCATTTTTTCAATCGGGTCACCGGGGAATTGAAAATATGAACTTGTCTGCCGCATGTGTACACAAAAATCGATAATTTACGGCCAATATGCTACACAACTGTTACGTTAAATTTATATCACCAATCGATGGTCGTTTATTCTTACAGTTACGTAATTTCCTAAGGGATTGCTTTATTTTTATTACTTTTTAGAAGCTTGTGTACATTATGTATGTGCTTTTAATTTATATTTGGTACTTTTATTTCAAATAACCAACCGTAATTAACCACATTTTTGTATGCGACTTCTTGTGAGAAATTGGAAATTTTCATTAGAACCCTTTTAAATCAAATCATCTTTAATTTTCAATAAGCGATCTTTATGTGTTCTAATTTGAATACCCTTTTACGCTTTAAAATCTAGGTTTTAAAAGGAACGTTTTCAAGTCCAAACGAACTGTTAATTAGTTTACGAAAAGAAATAAGGTTATTGAATACACACAAGGGACGTAAGATAAATAGCTCCTGAGTGTTTTGTCCTCGGCTTTGCTGCATTAGTGCCTCGCCGAGAAATTTTTTGAAAGCTTTCTTTTATTTGAGATGCTCCAGCGAAAATGTCCGCCTTTGATGAATTTTGGCGTTGACTTTTGGTTCATATCTATAGATTTTTTTCTTTCAAACGGAAAATGTTCTTTATAAATAGTTCTGTTCAAATCATGAAATGAACTTTTTTTCTCTACAAAAACCAATCCCAAATGTACAATGGAAAAAATGGAGCGTATTTGTAAAAACTGACAATAAAAACTATGGTTTTTCAACTTTAATATTTAAAATTTATGGTATTTTGTGACAGGTATTTTCGAAATGAATTTGAAATAAAAAACTGTTATAAATATATTTAATGAATTTGAATGAACCAAAAGAAGTTTGTAAGGATAGATTTGAATAGCGAAAGATTGTCAAGATGTGAATGAATGTTTTCTACCACCCCATTTGATGGGAATATGCGAATAGACATGAAGTTATGTATGTATGTGTTTAAATAAACTTAAAATAATGTATCATATACTATTTCAAACTTTAGTTCATATTTACGTCGATTACAAATATTAAAAAAAAAAATGTAATTATTAAAACTAGTTTACCATATAGTGGAATGAATCGCACATTTTCAGATTAGTTTTGTTCGAATGAACTCAGAGCTGAGCTGGGTGTCGATAGGAAAATGTCAGTAAAGAAAGAATTAGGTGACGTCACTGGTCACTTTATTTAGACCAATGACGACGCATGTACTCTAAAGGTATGAACTATAAAGTTCGGAAAAAACTTTTAGGGTTATGCATGGTATATTTGAGAAAACAATTTAAAACATAAACGATTTCTAAATATAATTCAATTTTGGGCTGTTTTATATATGTCTATAGCATTGTGCTCAATTTTAGGATTATTACAAAACATCGGTCACGTTTATGTTGTAATAAGAACTATTTCAAGGCCCAAGGTCTGTTGGTAAATCTATATTTGAAATCTGTATTAGGAAGTTTTATTTAATTTTACTATATAGTGTTACAGTAGTTTTAAAACAGTTCAATACAATGCTCCTTCCGTGCAAATATAGAAGTTATACTAAACTAAAATGTAAATATCGAACGAAATTTAAACTGCCTCATCCGCCATAATCCCAGGAAATTGCTCTGTTCTTGCACACGTAAAACTTTGTCCAATATTTTGATTAAAGCAAAGAGAAGTTTTAATTATAATTTATAATAGACAATATTAAAACTTGCAAAAAAAAATTAGTATTTCTGCGCATTGGTTTATGTACTTCTATATAAACAATAGTACAAGGTCTATATCGCATATATTAATATACAAATTTACATACATAACATCATGCCTATTCCCATTATATGGGGTGGCAGAAACACCTTTAAAAATTTAGGAAATTCATAATAAACGTATCGTTTTAATAAGGCCTAATATTTAATATAGGTTTGGGCAGTATTTCATTAGTTCAAAGTTTATGCGATCCTTTTACTTTCTTATACGAATATATATAAGGAAGTATTATAATCATGAAAACTTTCGAACTCAAGATTTTAACGAAAATACATCTTTTGACCTTCCCTGAGTCGAGTCTAACTATTTTCGAAATTCCGTGTGTGTGTGTGAATGTTCTACAGCTAAAAAGGCCAATACTATAGTCATGAAACTTAAAACTTGCATATGACTCGCAAGAAAACCTCCTGACACTACATATCTATCACTGTCAAGTGCGTCAGTGTTGGAAGCTGACGAAATAACACGCACTTTAAATAGAAGCCAACAGATGGCCCATCCTATACAATCGTTGGTCAAGAAACTACGTTTACTGTTTGTACTTGAAGTAGATAATTTAAAAATGTTTATTTCCATGGCGTAAACTCTTAAATCTGAGTTGTAACGCCACTGTTGGAATATTAAAACCTTAGGGGGCTAATAAAGTTTAATACCGGTAAGCGTATGTCTCTTCAGCAGCAACTAGTAAATAGAATTTATTTTCCAACATCCACTAAATAGATTAAACTTTGTGTTTGTTTAGTAAGACTAGGCACAAGTTAACCTAATCAAAGTTAATTCCACGGTTATATCGAAATGAAACCGGTTACAAATTTAGGAATAGAATTAACAACAGTAATTTTAAATCCATTACAGAATAATTACTTGATTGCTTTAGTAAGTTTGTTGTTTCAAAACATTTTAATTGGAAATTGTGGCAACAAACCTCTGTTCCAATAATTCTTCAGAGATTTGAATCAAATATTAATATGGAACGAACATATTGAAGTTAGGATAATATTTAAACAGCTGTGTTATTTTTTTGTAATATCTATAAGGCGCTTTTACAACTAATCTGATTACTATTTTGACTTATAATTAGCATGAAGGGTTAACTGCCCATGGACAGTTTTCCCACAAAGATAACTTAATTAACGTGTATGAAACAGCTGTAGATCTTCTTAGATATATTATCGAATTATACTGTATATATACTACCCTAATATTAAGCTGTATTTTCAATGCAAATACCAGTACACATTTAGTGACGTCTCTATTACGTTGCAGAGATGTAACATGTGTGTGTAACGTCTCTGATATATTGCATAGTTCATAATGTTGTGTGAGATTTGCGTTTAATTCGCATTATTCCATTTGTTTGTACTTGGTCTAATTTTTTTTGATATTTATATATATATATATATATATATATATATATATATATATATATATATATATATTTCTATTCTTAATTCCTGGCGGAATCTTTATAAATATTTTTATAAACTGTCCGTGATACAACAGAAATGTTCATGTGTTTAGCATTTTTTATTTCCAAATGCAAAGAAAAAAGAGTTTAGTTAACATTTTCAAACTGTTTCTAATTTGTATATATGAATTTTCATTTATTTAGGTAATTTTAGATTTATTTAAGTAGTTATTAGTGATAATTATATATTTTTTTCTATTATAAAAGCAACTTTTACTACTAGATAATTGTTTTTATCTGTGTACTTAAATAACTTGAAAATTAAAATTGCTCAATATGTGAGAATTTCTGATATAGCACTGGAGGTATATTTATAAAGTATTAATATTCTTACTTTAGGAGTAAAGAATAGAGAAAATGTATGGAATCAAAGCAGATTAGAGCAGGCGTAAACAAATGGAATAACGTTAGTCAAACGTCAACAAAAGTTTGTTCCCAATTTGTATTTGCCATTATATATGACCGTATACTTTCACTGCATTAAGGGCGGCGCGATACTTTATACATCAGCTGCAGGTGCGATTTAAAAAGCGTCCAAAAATAATACGCGTTGCCGCAATTACTTTAATTGTATTACCGAAGTATTTATAGTTTAAATATATATATATATATATATATATATATATATATATATATATATATATATATATATTTAAAAAAAAAACTGCAATTATATTTTTATAAATTCGGTACATGTTTTTTATTGAGCTAATGCTAATTCTAATAGATGTCATTAATTCGTCATGGTTCTAAATAAAGATTGGAATGTGGGTAGGGAAAAGAATTCTCACCCAAATATTCATCTTTGACTATTTTGGATTGATACTCATGCAATGCTGATAACAGCAACGCTCGTTCTTCGCTGGTTAATCTCAAAGTTAATTCTTCTGCTTGTTGTTTTGATAAACCTGTAGTAAGTTCTGGCCGAGCCGCCGTACCGGACAATCTCGCCGTTGTATTCAAAAACCGTTTCGCTTGATTCGTCAAACGAATTGCCGATTTCGTTCGGTTTAAACAAACTCTTCTATCTCCGCACACATTTCTTGTTAAAATAACACGAACCACATTATTTATATTTACTTTTGGTTGTAACAAACTAACTTTTGTACATATCGCATGACACATAGGTGCTAGGGCTGTTGTCATTTTGAATTTGTATTGCGATTCTCGGAAAACTTCACACACTTTTGTCAACTCTTCACGCACATTTTGCTTGATGTAGAAGTGTCAAAATTCTGACATGTACGGTGACTTACGTCATTGATGGAAATAAGAGGAGTGAGGAGATGTCAAGAGTAAATCAAGTGTATCCTTTACATCCCCACTCTAAGCATTGAGTATAGTGCGTATTTCCCCCACTATACGATTTTGTACAAATATTTAACTACTTATTTAGTACCACTGAGATATGAGGCTTCAAATTCCAGTAAACATCAAACATTTACTTAGAACTTTGGCGTAAATAGGAATGCAATATGTTTATAAGATTGTAGTTTAACAAAAATGTAGGTATACTAATAGAATTTGGTAAAAGATCAAACATTTTTTTCCGAGAAAATTTATATTATCTTAGTGTAACTTTTATTATTTAGTATGACTATGCCACTGATTTTCAATGGGTAATGATCAAAAAACACTTATTTCTGATTTTACATAAAAATCGTGTTAATGCATAATTTTAGATATTTTATAAATTGTTTATAGTCACTGAGACCGGCGATTTATAATCTACTTTTTTTAATGAAATATCAAATTTTTGGATAAAAAATATCACATATTTACTAATATATTTGGGTAAAAATTGATTTAAAAATAAAAATGTGCATTTCAGTTACCGCCCAGTAAACATTTAGTGATATGTAACATCTATGTCACATATCAGAGACGTTACAAGCCTATGTTATGTCTCCGCAATATTATAGAGACGTTGCATGTGACTAAATGTTTACTAGGCGTAATGCGGTTTATGCACACGATTTTGCCGCTAGGTGTAGCAGACACACAAATCTTTAAAAAATTATGCGAAATTATAAATATAACATATTGCTATCAATTGTTTTTAATAATTAAGTAAATATTTACGAACTTTTTTATAATTCATCTAAATTAATTAGCAAACTATAGATAAGATAACACTCTAACATATATGAAATTCTATGTGGTAGTATTTATTGATACAATTTTTCATTGAGCCCATGGGTCCAACGATATTTTAAATGAAATTGAAAGTAAAATTGAGATTCTAAACTTAACATTTGTATATGGCCGGCAGGAAAACCTTATATTTTTGAAAAGAATATTCGAATCAAAATTGCATGTTTATTTTAGTCACTATTTCAAATTTCAAATGCCTGCAACATCTCCGAAATGGTTGCACTTATTCTGTCAATGTCCTGTAAACCGACTGGTAACGGTAAAAAAATATATAACAATTAAATATGTTTATTTAATTTATACAATACAAAATATATTATTTAAAATTTATTGTCTTTATGATGTAACATTGTTATAATATTAAAAAAATAGTTGAAGGTCACTATTAATCAATCTTAATTTATTCAATAATTGCCTAAAGTTATAATTTTTACTACTCCGTTTTAGCTTTAACTGGATACATAATACATAACGTCACCTGTATTACGCATAACACTAAGCCAATTACGTTTTGGAACTAGAAAATAAAATATTACGGTTTATAATAAATGATTGCAGTTAGGTTTATCGAATACTTACGATCATAAAATCGTTCATTAGGATAATGCCGTACAACAACCACAACGACGAAACAACCATACCACATAAAACAATTGGAAACGGAATTCCGGAAGCGTCTTGATTTTTTATTACACTACCCTAGAAAAATACATAAAAATATTATATTTGTATGGTATATATAATTAAAAATATTTAAATAAAACAGGACATTGTATGTACTTATGTTGGAATAAATCATATCCGCATGTCTTCCACATTTTAATCGAATAGTCTGCGAAATTATTTAGTGTGCTTATTTTGTATGCCATTTTGTATGTTTGTGTGTGTGCGCGCGCGTTATTTATTTTTCTATTCTTTAATTTTAATTACAAACTAACAAAAAATATTCACAAAACAAACATTTGTCAAGGTTTAAATAAAATAAATCTGGAACTAAACTTTGCATCATCTAGCGGATAAATGTATGAACATTTTATATTTTAAAAATAAAACATCCGCACTTAATGTCCTGTTTTAGTTTATAGTTTACGTAACTTACAATTTCTAGAAGTGGACTGCCTATAAGTGCTAGCATTAAAACGGTACACAAAAGTCCATATCGATATTCAAGTAACTCTGGTTTTTCGATGGCTGCATAACCATATAATACTGCAATAAAAGCAACACCAATACCAATAGATTTTACAATTTCGGTTTTCGCTTTAGAATCCGAATAAAAAACATAAAATAACATATAGAAAATATTTAACACGATAGCTGCTACATTTACTATTAACATAGCATCATCTTGTAGGATAACAGAATACTTCAACATCAATATGCCTCTGCAATCGTTAAAATAAATCAGAATAAAATAAAACTAAATGATAAAGCATAGCTATGGGATCTTGGCCATTTTAAATCATCTTTTCATTTTTATTTAAAATTCAATCAATTATACAGTTTCATAAATTTAATAGTTTTGATATTAAATCTAGTAACAATCGAATCGATAACGCATTCACATGTCTACTAAATATATCACTATATACACGATAAGTTTAATGGTCAAGTGGTTACCACTCCAGACATGCGTAGATCATAAAAAATTGATTTAATCAAAATTAATTAAGATATATTGAATCATGATCAAATAAAAAATTATCACACGAAAATTTGCAATTATATATTTATACTTTATTATATAACTTAAGATTTTAACAGAAATACACCTTTTGCCCTTCCATAGGTCGAGTCTAACAATTTTCACAATTTCGTCTGTGTGTGTGTGTGTGTGTGTGTGTGTGTGTGTGTGTGTGTGTGTGTGTGTGTGTGAGCGCTCTACAGCAAAAACTGCCAAAGCTATAATCATGAAACTTTAAACTTAAGATATGTATATGGCTCGCAAGAAAATCTTTGATTTTTTTAATGAGTTTTCAAACCGGAAGTGCATGTCTACTCTAGTCATTTTTTGTGGATTCTGCAATATCTCCGAAACTGCTGCACTTGCAGCAAATATAGCAGTATTCAAAATGATATATGCAAAACTGTTTGAAAATTTTCTTCAAAAAGTGTACTAGTTACAAGAAAATTGCTAGTGAAATTCTTAATTTTTCTATTTATGTTGCCATATTTACGTAAGTATGGAAACTTATAGTTATGACAAATAGATACAAATTATGCTTATGACAAATAGAGTGTTTCAAATGTTAGTAAAATATTAAAAATATTATATATTTTGGTAGGTTTTTAGTTCATTTGAAGACAAATAATAAATGAATAATTATATATTCTTGAATTTTTAAAATTTTATATTTTAATATCATTCCTATCAAAACAAAATATATCTACTACGTATAAGAAAGTCCAGTACAAGACACTGCAATGTTTAATAAAAACTAGTGATAACCACTCCATACTTGTTTATATCATAAAAATTTGATTTAACCAAAATGAACTGAGATATGATTTATCACGCGAAAATTACATAAGCAATTTTATATTTTCAATAAAAGTCACGATTCACGAAAAGCGTAAAAAAACCCGTTACATCTAGATACGTTTTGGAATTGCAATATTTAAAGAAAAATAGTGGCGTATAAAAATGTTACTTAACAATATTAAATATGGCAACCACATGAGCACATGACATTATTAAACGTTCTAACTATAAGTATAGCTTTCTTTATCATATACCATTTAGATATATTGTTGACAAAGATAAATAGTTATTAATTATTTATTATGCAATACCTATAAAATATATATTTTGAATATTCTACATAATAGAGCAAACTTGATAAGTTAGATTTGCTTTCAAATAAATAAATAAATAAGTACGAAATCCGTTGCACGTAAACCGGAAGTTTATTTCAACTACTTTAAAAAATTATAGAAAATGTTATTGCCTTTCAGTTATTAAATAAGTATATTTTTGTGCATTAAAAGTTTTTCTTAAAATAATCCGAAACTGTAAACGACTTTAGTAGTAAAGCACTACTTCCGGTTAGTTATTTGTTACAGAAAACTATTGAATTGTTATAAATTTAATATAAAAAATTACATATGTTTTATAATTTTTATATTGGTGAACATAATCAAATCGGATATTGACGTTAAAAATTCGATTTCGAAAATTTTCTTAATTACAAAAATACTGTATTCTACTAATATTAGTTTAAGAAAATCAAATACGCCTGTAAATGATTTTTTGGTTACGCCACAATTTTTTCGCGCATTTGTTTCCGCGAAACTTGCAAACAAATAATAAAATTTCCAAAATTACCCATAGCTATTGATATTAAACTGTTACTTACATGACAATACCGCCAATAAATGGATTTGCAGATATTCCATCTGTTGAGCCCTTCTTGTAAATATCTTTACAAATAAAACAACCCGCAAGAAATTGTGCTATCGTAACAATACTTGCAACACCGCCAACGAACTCCTTATAATCTTGTAAATATAATGATAAGCTTTCCATTTTGTAAATGTATTAGTCCTAGAAGAACAATTTCAAACCTATAATTACAGCGAACTTAATAAACTTTTAAATTTTTTACACTAGACCGAAACGCCACCTTGGCAAGCTATCATATTTCAAAGTATTAAATTTCACGACTTATTTAAATTATGTCACCAAATATGAAAAGATTGCTATCTTTATCTATAACCAGAGATAACTATATAACAATATAATTATTCACTTACACAAGGTGAAACGTGCGTCAAGAGAGTTGATAGTTTAAAGAAAAGACGCGACCGATAAATACTTTTTATAGTTAACCACTATGATATATATGTCCTTCTCAATAAATTAAGGTGACAGAATACTTTTGATTATCATTTAAGCATGAGTATTCAAAAATGTTGCAATAAATTGACAATTGATTTCGATACATTGTCATACACTCAGTTATTAATTACCTTTAAACTATTCGTTTCTCATGTAAAGTGTATAGTAGTAAACGGTTGAATTTCCACTTTTAAATTTTCCTGATACACTAACGTGTTTGTCATTTTTCTGTTCCTTATCATTCCATATAGAAGTGAACAGTGTTGTCAAGTTTCTTCGATTGTCCATGACATTTATTTTTCGAATATAGTATATGTAAATTTTTACTAAATACACGCTAAAACTACTTTCCATTTAAGTAATTTAAGATAGTTAATTCTAAATATAGATTTCTTATGTCTAGGAAAAGTTATAAATTACAAATTGAGTTAGTAATTTGGCAACTGTGCTTAATCGCAAAATTAATTATTTAGAGCAAAGCAATTAATGTTTTGATGATAATTAGCTTTAAGTAATACTAGTTATTAGTTTTTAATAAAAATATAAATTTTTAACAGTAGTTTTATTAAATATTTAGATTTATAATATTCGAATCCAGTGGTGGCGTTCAAATGTTAGGATTTTTACGATTTTGTATTGAGTTCATACTAAATTCTTAACAAGTTAAATATATCAACAAATATGTTAAAATAATAATGTAGGACAAAAATGTCATATTTCACCAAATATCTGTATCATTTTGCGTAACTGACTTGTTTCTTACCGACGACACTGGTACATAAATGACTGAATAACTTGGCAACGGTGTTTTGAAATGTCAATTTGACGTTCCACTTTGTTTTGTGTGTTGGTTATAATATCTAAAAGTTCGATCGTGAAAATAAATACAATAATGAATCGGGCAAGTACTTCGTCTGATAATCAGACTACGGTCGCCCAAAAGACATGGGAAATGTCTAATAAAGTTGAATCAATCGGTGGTATCGATGAAATATATCGTTACGACAAGAAGCAACAACAAGACATTTTAGCAGCAAAACCATGGGAAAAAGAGTAATATTCTTCATGTTATATTAGATAGCATATAAACAATTTAATATTGCAGTCCTCACTTTTTCAAAGATATAAAAATCTCGGCGCTCGCATTGCTAAAAATGGTTATGCATGCACGTTCGGGCGGCACTTTGGAGGTTATGGGTTTACTTTTGGGGAAAGTTGATGCGAATACGATGATTGTGATGGATTCGTTTGCTTTGCCCGTAGAAGGAACAGAAACGAGAGTTAATGCTCAGGCACAAGCTTATGAATATATGACTGCGTATATTGAAGCGGCTAAATTGGTAACAAATATTCTGATGCTGGTTTGTTGTTGATGTTAAATCTAAATTTAATTTAAGGTTGGTAGACATGAAAACGCTATTGGTTGGTATCATAGCCATCCCGGTTATGGTTGTTGGTTGTCTGGGATTGATGTTAGCACACAAATGTTGAACCAGAATTTCCAAGAGCCATTTGTTGCTATTGTTATTGATCCAGTAAGAACTATATCTGCTGGGAAAGTTTGTTTAGGAGCTTTTCGTACTTATCCTAAGGTAATTCTTTTCTCTGAAACGACTGTACTTTGTAGTACTAGTGCTACTTAAACTTAATTATCATACAGCAAAAATTATTATATCCAAAATGAAAAATATTAAGATATATTCAAAATATTTTAGCATTGAAGAATATATTCTATTTAATTTATTTGAAAATTAACAC
Source organism: Nebria ingens riversi (assembly GCA_018344505.1). NCBI lineage: Eukaryota > Metazoa > Arthropoda > Insecta > Coleoptera > Carabidae > Nebria > Nebria ingens. The sequence goes on from JADQWA010000096.1 coordinate 44,170, forward strand.
ATTTTGGGTCATAATAATTAATATATAATGAAAAATTATATTTCATGTTATCGTTAAAGTTTATAGTTCGTTATTACATAGAATAACTAATTAATTTATGAAATAACTAAACACACTCGTTAAAGTATAAAATAAAAACAAATAAGCTGTAACTAGTTATTTTATATAATAGCGGAGTACGTTTCGTTATACTATGAAATATATTTTGTATTTAATACTTTAACTAGTGATACTATTTTCGAAAGATTTGATTGGTGTTTTCTTTATAACTGAGGCTTTTCAAACCTAAGCCTTGCCGTATCGTAGGAAGATCTCCCTTTTAGCTTAGCAGTTTTTTTTTTTATTCGCAAATCACTCGTTTCAACTAAGATACTTTTTGAGAAAGATAAATTTGGTGTTTTAAATTTTTGTTTGTAGAGATGACCATCAAAACATACTAAATAACTACCTCTTTTAGATTTTAAAATAATGTTATTGTTGTTTTACTTTAACTGGAACACAACCGTTATTAGATGCAATTTATTATGTATAATTTTCCATACCTATATGTAACTATGGCAATATAAATAAGATAATAGCAATTTTCACGTAACTGGTACACTTTTTGAAGAAATGTTTCAAACAAAAGTTGTTCAAAATATTCATATCTTTAACTTTAATTATAACTATTTTACTGTAAGTGCAGCCGTTTCGAAGATATGCAAAAAGTGACTCAAGTAAACATGCACTTCCGGTTTGAATATGCTTTTCAAAAATAGAAGGTTTTTTCCCAGGCATATACAAATCTTAAGTTTAAAGTTTCATAATTTTATCTTCAACAGTGTAAGCTGTAGAGCGCATACATACATACACACACACAGACGTCATACCAAAAATAATCAGACTCGATTCAGGGAAGGTCAAAAGGTGTATTTCCATTAAAATCTCGAGATATTTTTTTTCATGATTACAATACTTATTACTTCGTAAAAGAAAGTAAAAATTAATTAGAGCAATGCTAATTTATTTTAAAGAATGCCATTTTGTTTAATGATAATTGTAATAATTATAACTGACATTGATAGAAACGGGTTAAGTATAATAATAATTCTAGGGTTATAAACCGGCAAATGAGGAACCATCGGAATATCAAACAATTCCTTTAAATAAAATTGAAGATTTCGGCGTGCATTGTAAACAATATTATTCATTAGAGGTGACTTATTTCAAATCGTCCTTAGATCGAAAGTTACTCGATTCATTATGGAATAAATATTGGGTGAACACCTTAAGTTCTTCTAGCTTGTTAACTAATGCTGACTATACCACCGGACAAATATTCGATCTTTCAGATAAGCTCGAACAATCCGAAGCTGCTTTATGTAAGTTAAACCAAACCGTATTTATTAATAATCTAAAGTAGCTACACTCAAATTTCTTCATACTTGCGTTGATGTGTTTATCAAGGCTATTAAATGTGATTATTATATAAAGTATGTTTAATAAATTAAAACATGCATATTTTATTTGGAAATATTTAATTGTACAAATAGGTCGTGGTGGTTTTATGGTCGGTGGGTCTGACCCACATGAGAAACGCACGGAAGACAAACTTTTAAAAGCCACTAAGGACAGTTGCAAAACTACAATTGAAATCATTCACGGATTAATGGCGCAAATGGTGAAAGATCGTCTCTTTAATAGCGTATCACCAAAAATTGCAACAATGCCCTCGACGAATTAGTAATTAAAATTGAAATATTGTAAAAAAAAAAAGCTTTAATTTAAGAAGCCAAGTGTTTTATGTACTGAGATTATCTTGAATAAAACAATCATTATAATTATTAGCCACTATTTTATTTATTTATACATTGATAGTAAATTACATTATAGACATCTCGCACATTTAGAAAGGTGATATATAATTTATACGTTGGAAAAAATATGTAAAATATTGGTACATTTGTATGTATCCAATCTTAAATGTGCGAGCACAAATTTTAATGTAATACCTACTGCAATCATATTTAAGTATATATGTTACTGAATTAATGATAAAATATATGAATGTGTATATGATTGTTACATTATACTCGAAACAAGTAAATATCAAATCTAATTGCACTTCTGTGTACAGAACAACTAATTATTAAATATATAGAGCTTTTTATATCCGTAGATTGTCATGAATACAAAGTTAATAATCTTAGAAACAAATTTATGCGTTGTGGTATCAACAATAAATTTTCAATTGTAATTTCTGAAACACGTCAATAAAATTCATTTTTATATTGCAGTTTTTTGCATACGATATTAGAAATTTTTACAAAACATAAGCAAAATTGAGTATATATACCAGCTATAAGCTGTTGCATAGACAATTGATGCGTTATTAAATGCATACTTAAGTCCAGTCATGGCGTAAACTCCAGTTTTGGTTTATTTTCATGATTTTCAGTTTAGTGTCCTTTGAATAGCATTAGTAAACAAAAAGTAAGACCATGGAAATGTAAGCTTAAACCACAACTCTAATACTGGGCCTTACTGTCCAAGCTATACAATAGCTTACAGCTGTACAATATATCCGGATGATTTGTTTTTAAAATGAACTATCGGAATATAATATTTTAAAACTCATTTTCTAGCCTTGTTATTGATAAATGTACACATCTTGGCATTTTATATTTTTGCAGTAACATATACAATAAATAAATCGTATCACAGTAGAATCTATCGAATGAAAACTATCGCAACGCATTATATTTACAAAATATTCTTCTCTCTGCATAAAATCAATAACAATAATAATGGACGCAAAAATAAATTTTCATAAATAGTATGTACAAAAATAATATTTAAGAAAGCGCATTATTATATAATAACAGTAGTTTGAATACTTCATTCTTCATTTCATTTATATAGCGGATGATTGATCGAAAATCTAACCATAGGAAATATATCTTCGTGCCATATTTTTAAATGTAAAACATATTTAATACCTAATTTCTTTTATTTTAAAGCTTTCCTTTAATGAATCATTTTAGGCAGATGTCAACATGCAGTCTTGTTTTATATTAGTTTACAGTTACATAAAATAGTTCAATCAAGAGGATTTATACAAGAATAATATTCTCTGATTGTAATATGGCAGATTTTATATATTAGCTATCAATATCGAAATAATAAAATATCTACATAAAATAGCTAGTTTTTAGTTCTAAACCGTAAAACCAAATTAATTAGAGCAATCTCGTATCACAAGAATAAAAGTTGCAAATAAGAAACTTGTATTAGTTTGAACCATTTCACTTTTATAAATATATTTGAAATTTTATGTAGATAATATTTACATTATATAACATACAATTGCCTATGATTGATTTCTTGATGCAACCTCCTGTAGATGTGTATTTGTTGTCGTATAATTGGTTCATAATCAGATATTAAAAATAAATCGGTCAGTCGCATGAATGGTCAACTATTTTTAAAAGAACCCCCACCACCCTGAATATCTTTGCAGCGGTTTTTATATTTTATTATTATTACAAAATATATTATTAAATAATAAAGCGATAAATAATGATTTAGATTTCATTCAGTATGTAATACTTTTGATACACAACAGTGAGTGATTTTCGACATTTATAAATCCACCTCAGATTCACGACATTTTTTGTTACAATAGTTTGTTTTTATAAATACAAATAATACACTTGGTAAGTGTTGGTGTCATACCATTAGTGTGACGTCATAAATTATATATAAAGAAAATATATAGCTTCAAAAATTACATATTAATACAATAAACGGTCTTTTAAAATTAAAATATTCTATTTTGAAGAACCAATAAGATCGTTTTTTTTCCTATGATTTATCTGAACCATATAAAAAGGCCATGTTTGTAAGTTTTGTAGTTAAGGTGTCAGTTTGAGAAATGTATGTTTTATATTTTAAAATTCTTTTTACAATAAAATTGAAAATATTAATAGTATCGGAATTTAGCGAGTGCTATTGCGCTTGCATGTGCCTAAAAAGTAATTCTTTAAATTTATTTAACCAACTAGTTGCGTATTAATATTATTTTTATTACTGTTCTGTATTAAAAGTGAAATAAAAGTAGCTGCTTATATAAAGCCCTATATATAAAAAAATAAAATAATATCTTTTAAATATTTTTATTTTCACATTAGTCGATTAAATTAGTTATGTTTTATGTTACATTATATTTAATTATTTTTTTATACAATAAAATTGAATTACGCCAAAATATATTCCTTAAATGTATCAACTATCAAAAATGTCAAACATTTTTTTTTATGTAATGTGTGCTATGTCAAGACTCGAAAGTGTTATGACGTTACATTAGTAAGATGACGTCCCACTTACCACAGCTTATTATGCTTAAGTACTGAAGTGCTTTTCTGTGCTTAATTGAACCTGAAATACACTACATTTATTCACCCCGCTACATGATTCATTTATCCTGTAAGTCTTGAGTTTCTGTGTATGTTAGTATTGTTGAAATAATTGTTCGTAAGAAATTGTCAGTTCCAAATGTCGGTGGGAAAACTATTCACTTCCGTTTGCTCTTGAATACTTGCCCCATCCAGCGTGTATGATAATCGAATGCGCATTCTTAACGCAGTCTGTAACCAAATTAACAAATTGTGTAACGATAGATGGCAGAGCATATTTATATGCGGGATTGTACCTTATTAGGGTTGGTAACGCGTAAAACCTGAGTTACTTGACCACCGGGTACTATCACAGTCCCTGACGGTGACAGCATTTGTAATTGGAATGTCTAACAAATAGAAATAAATGTATCAATAGACGAAGTGAACTTTGTCGTCACACGTACTAGTGCCGCAGACAAATTTAAAAGTATCCGTATACACATTTTTCGACATGATAATTTTGATATCTTAATAATATCTAATATTGTTGTAGTGTGTGAAGATGAAGTTCCTAAAGGAACCGAACTCACTTACTCTTATTTTCTGACCCTCTGTCATTTATGTTACGCTGTTTGTATACACATCTGCAGTGTTTTGCACTGGACTTTCTTATACGTAGTAGGTATATTTTTGTTTAGATAGAAAAGATAATAAAATATAAAAGTTTAAAAGTTCAAGAAAATATAATTATTCATCACGCTATATTAGAAATTATTATGGCCGGACGTTTTTTAGTCTCCAAACAAAATATTTATATTTAATATTTTGATAACCTTTGAAACATTTTTTCATAAATATAATTTCTCATTCCTACGTAACTATAGCAACATAAATTAGAAATTTAAGAATTTTAATAACAATTTTCTTGAATATACTTTTCAAAAATAGGAGGTTTTCTTGCGAGCCATATACAAATTTTAAGTTTAAGGTTTCATGATTATAGCTTTGGCTGCAAAGCGCGCTCTCTCTTTCTCTCACACACACACAGACAGACGGAATTCCAAAAATAGCCAGATTCGACTCAGGGAAGGTCGATAAATGTATTTGCGTATATTGTATAATTCTTAAAATGCACTATGATGTATTTTTCGACAGTGAAAATACAGAATATAATACGCATTTATCGTACTGAAATTTAGTAAAATCAAATATTTGGTTTGAAGCAGATATAAGAAAACCACCAAATTAGTTTTTGATTAAATTGATAAATCTTCTAATAATTAAAGAAACATAATAACTTACTTTTGGAACGGCTGCTTGGAATAAGAATTCCGTCATAGTTTCTGTATTATTATTTGTTGCAGTCATACAAATTGATACGGTATCACAGTCCGGTATTTTTTCCATACCAAACACCATCTTAAGCCCCGCTTTTTCGTATGCTGTAATATTCGTGACCATTGGCACTGCAAACATTTCCAAATCAGTCATTTACATTTATTGCCAAAGCTCAATAACTCACCATGGTTGTCTTGTGTACTTAAGAGACCGTCGACTAAAAAATTTGAATTTTGATTGTTTATAAAAGGAACGGTACCATTGTTATTGTTTGTTAAATTATTCATTAAGCCAAGTGTCGGTTCAACAGTGGGCATGGTCGTGGCAGACATATCTAAACCACCCAATAAATCTAGTAGATCCTGGTTGTTACTTGATATCTGCTGGTTGTTACTGATTGGCATTGATTCGGGTGGTCGTATCACATCTAAATCGGATCCATCTGTACCTCCCAACAAATCTAATAGAGCATTCTGTAAAAGATATTAGAGAATTATTGATAAAAAACGATTATTTAATATATATTTTCTAATTAATGTAAGTTGTTTCAACTACTGTCATGTCGCACTTCTGCACATTTCAACCTAGTTATAATTTCTGTATATTTATAGGTATTGCCTTAGGAGCATCCAAGCAACTTTTGTTATTAGAGGCAGCATTTAATATCAGTATTCATATATTTTAAAAACATACCATAAATGTAACACATAAAAATTACTTACTGAATCTTGATTATGAACAGGACTCTCAGTTTGGGGTTCTAGCTCATCTATGTCTCCATTGGCTTGAACATCAGATGGTTGTCGGTTGACTTCCATCGGTGGCATCCTTTCCAGCAGCGCCTCCCGCATATTTGTATACTTACCAAATAATTGCGAAAATTCAACACCTCGTTGTTGTAGTTCAATATGTAAACTTGATGCAAATGAATTTATTATTCCTTTTATACGACTACAAAGAAACAAAAAATTATAATAAAGTATAGTTATTAATTCAAAGGAAAGCAAGGGGTAGTAGAGGTTTTCGAACTTACTCATTGACAAGGTGAAATCTCGTACTAAGTTTGGTAAGCGACATGAGCGTGTATTGTTTAGTAGTGGATGAATGTTGCGGTGACCACAATAATCGTTGGTACACGTCGATGATATCGTTTTCATTTGGTCGTTCAATCGCTTCACCCAAATCATCCACGCTGCCGGTCAGTAACATGTCTCCATATTCTCCGATCGCCCAAACTGCGACCTGCGTCAATGGTTGCTTGTCCATAGTATCTTCGGCAAGTGCCAGCCACAATTGGCACACAATATATGCTTGTTGCGCACTTGTTTCTGATATTAATTGTATCGTACACGATATCACGTCATCTCGCACATAATTACCAGCCTAAAAATAAAATCATTGTTTGTTTGTTGTTGTATATGGAAGAAATAACTATATTTTGTTTAATATTCAACAAAATCAAATAGTTATTTTGATACATTAGATAAAGTACATAATTTTGATTTTTACTTTCTTATACGAAGTAATAAATATTGTAAGTTACAAGAAAATTGCTATCGAAATTCTTACTTTTCTTACTTATATTGCCATACTTACGTAGAAATGGGAAATTATATTTAATACAACGTATCAACTAGTAAAATATTAAAAATATTATATAAATATATTATTAAGTTTTAAGTTCATTATATTATTATTATATGTTCTTGAATGTTTAAAATTGTGCATTTTAATATCCTTCTTATCTAAACAAAATATATCTACTACGTATAAGAAAGTTAAGTGCAAGAAACTGCAGATGTTTTTATTTTGTTATTTAGTATATACTGATCTATAGAAAATTGAAAATCAAAAGAATATCTTAATTTTCGATATAAAAAACTTACAGCAACCAAAACTTTGAGTAGCGTATCCAAGTGCCATTTTTTATTCGGTGCAAAACGTTCTGCTGAATGCACAATATTCGATGAACAATGTGCTTTGAATTCGGCATCAGCTTTTTCCAAAAAGACAATTAATTCTTTCATCATAGTCCGTATATTTTGTGTGTTTACTAATGCAAACGATAATTCCATCGCTCGCCGTCTTATCGAAACATCCGGATCTTTTAGACATTCCAAAATAGTGGTACGATGTCGCTGAACAGCAGACGTATCAATGTGGACCGTTTTCAACAATGTATTTAAAGCCACGTAACGTATATTTTTGTCATTGTTCAAAAGAAATCGGCCTAAAATATTGATTGCAAGAACTAGAAACAAGTATCTAAATTATTAAAATTATTTTTGAGGCGTACAGAAATACGCTTTTTTGTTTTGTTTTCAAAGACGTTTATACATAATAGTCACATACCCTAAGTCCACTCTCCGATTTGATATCCATGATTGATAGAACCGTTTCGTATAAAATTGTATTGCCAACATTTTTACTTGTTTCTGTATTCGTAGCAACTTGTGCTAGAATATCATTCATTGCTTCCGATGCATCAACATCGTTTTTACCCAATACACGTAATAATCTCAAAATTTTCACCTAAAATTATAACACAATAATAATTATTATGATAAAATTACAATGTGTAAAATATAAAAATAATCGTTACCTGTAAAAAAGGATCACTAACACCAGATACATCATGTTCTGGCGAATAACCAGCCAAGATTAAATTCTTTAAAATGCGTACTAGATTAGGAACAATCTGCAACAACAATAAAATGTAAATAGACTGTTTTTAACCAATTTAATACAAAAAAGTATTTAAATTAAGATTAGAGTAACATAGAAAGCAGTGTGAACACAGAGTTGTGGTTTTCTTTCCGAATTACTTTATTTGTTACTTAATATAAAGGAACTAACTATTTGTTTGAAATATATAGAAAATAATAGATGAAAATAATTAATAAACGATACGATTTAAATGAGAACAAATGCGATAAATACGAAATAAATTGCATTTCTATTGTAATATATTCCTATGAATGTATCAGATATGTAACATACATGTTTGCTGGATAAGTATGTTTAATGAGAAAAAAGAAGCATATATAGGGTGGGTCATCTGTTGTTTTCTTTTGAAGTGCGTGTTACTTCGACAGTTTGCAACACTGGCGTGCTTGACATTGATAGATATGTAGTGTCAAATCTCCGTTGTAAGGAGGATTGACACTACATATCTATCAATGTCAAGCGCATCAGTATTGCAACGGTCGAAATAATACGCATTTGAAAACGAAACCAATAGATGGTCCATCCCATGCATTAGTTTACTTGTAAAATGAAATAATGAACTATTACACTTTTAAAATAACATACTGACGTAACCACTAATTATCTCTTTTAATCTCTGCTGGAGAATTAAAAGATTGAAAAATTAAAATATACAGGTTAATTTTATGAGTAACATATGTATTATTAAATTTATAGAAAACCACAGACACAGAAAGCACATAAATCAGTGTAAAATATGAAAATTGAAGCAAACATGCGACATTTATAATATGTTTATAGACGAAAGACAAACAGATAGTGCGAACATTTAAAACATTCAATGCATACCTCACGATGGGCACAGTCCTAAACCAAACAAACACTAACATTAGTCAACATGCCACTCTCTTGACTTTCAAATTGTTAAATTTCTCTCTAGAATAAAAAAACTGGCACCTCTACTTGAGAACATGGTACGAGCATTTCTATGTGAGACGACACAACCCTAAAAGCTAAACTACTTACTTTTTTGAAGTGACTCAACGTGTCCGGGCTGTTTTCGCACATTTCTGTTATTAATGTCACACCTGTGATCAGTACACCTGTAAATTAGAATTTCAAGGCTGAATTTTGTTTGAGATACTTCAGGGAAAAAGGCAAATTCTTTCTTAAAATATATTTGTATTACTAGAGAATAATTTTAAATAACGGGCTGAAGAACTATCTGCGATTTATCTCTATCTAGTGACGAAATCCAGAACTGTATAAGAGCAAATGCGATGCGTGTTCAAAGCTTATTTCCTCTGTAACAGATTACATCCTGTAGTCGAGTAGAGGCTGCTATATTATTTACTAGAGAAAAGATTGATATATCTAGATATTACTGTGACTAGGCGCTATTAATATATACATGAATTTCCAACCCCTCTTTAAGATTTTCAATTATATAAAATAAATATATTTTTACTATCTTATACGAAGTAATAAGAAAGTGTTGTAATCATGGAAAAATTGATCTCGAGATTTTAACGGAAATAGATCTTTTGACCTTTCCTGAATCGAGTCTATTTTTCGAATGGCATCTGTCTCTCTATCTCTCTCTTTGTGTGTGTGTAAGCAATCTACAGCCAAAACTGTTGAAGGTACAAATTTTAAACTTAAGATTTGTATATGGCTGACAAGAAAACCTCCTATTTTTGAAAAGAATATTCAAACCGGAAGTGCATTTTTTTGCGGTTTCTGAAATATCTCCAAAAGAGGTGTACTTACAGTAAAAATAGTTACAATTAAAATGTAAGTTACAAGAAAATTACTTAATATAAGTTAATTTCTTATTTATATTACAATAATTATATTTAATAAATCGTATCAGCTATGCCTGTCAATTGTTTAGCAAGAAAATAAAATAGACTCAGCAAAATATTCAGAATATTATATATAAATATTGTTTTAAGTAAATTTGAATACTAAAAAATGCCCAGGCATAATAATTTCTAATATAGTGTCATGAATAATTATATTTTCTTGAATGTTTAACATTTTGTATTTTAATATCATTCCTATCTAAACAAAATACACCTACTACGTATAAGAAAGTCCATTGCAAGACATTGCAGATGTTTACCTCTAGTATATTAAAATTAAAATAGAAATAATTGTTGCTATAAATTTCAAATTATTATAACGTATTTGCAAGTATCTCTATTATATTAAAAATGTTGTTTAAGTTACCTTTCAAGTCATTCCATTGTAAATATTTTAAACAAATAAATTTATATAAAAAATTTAAATAGATTTACCATGATTCTTCTCTGATAATAACGATCTGGTAGCTGGTAAAAATATTTCCATCAATTCTGGCACACGTTTGATTATCCTGAACGCACACAGTGCAGCTTTTTTCCGAATATACGCGTTCGGTGATTTCATTAACCGTTCAACCTCTGCCGCCAAATCTCTGGCCATTTCTGGGGATGCTATAGCGCCCAGAGTGCACAGCGCTAGTCCAACGACAAATTGTGTAGAACTATTCAAATCACTGTAAACATAATCGATAAGCAATCGCTTGATACACGAACAGCAACATTGAAATACTTTTTCAAACAATTTGTTATAAGCAAATGGACGTCTTGGCGTTCATCTAACAATAACATGGCACCCAGATAACCGATTCGTTTATCCGTAAATCGTGGACTTGCGATTAGTTTTAGACATTCAAGTTGACCAAAATGTGCGGGATAACCCAACATATGGATGTAAAGTAATTTTGCTATGTTTCGACATCTGCAAATACATAAATATATTTAGGTCCAACTGTGCATTTGATACAAATTGGCAATTTTAATGATTTTATATCTTATGGAAAAAACTCCTTATATTTAATTGGGGCAACTTCGAAAGGACTTTATAAAATATTTGCTTTAATTCATAAATGTCAACTTCCTGTTTTCGTCTTTTATAAAGACACAGATAAACAAGTATAATTGATCATTATTCATATAATAAACCGTAATTAACATTTCATATAAAGCTACTTTACTTTTAAACATATAGAAATATTAGAATTTTTTACCTCCATACAGAATCCTCCTCGCGAAATGTGGATCTTATGTAAGCACATTCTTTGTTAACAACTGTTCGTTCTTCAGCAGCTGTACGAGCCGCTCGGATTTGTCGTATTAAATCCCTTAATCGCATAGGCGTAGGCATACGAACTAAAAATAATAAAATGAAGCATGTTTTCTAAACATTATTCCGTGTTAATACAAGCAATAATACCTCTTTCTACGGCTTCATTTATGGCTTGTTTTATGGTGGCCATATTAAACGCCGGATTGAATCTAAAATTATACAGTTATATATCGGAGAATTTTAATATTTCACAGATTAGCCTCAGTCAGAGTAGGACAATTGAAGTTTTGTATGTACGGAAATAAGTTGTATATAAAATAAATTTTAAATATGTCTTACACGGCCCAGAAGTACTATTGGACTTTTTTTTAGTAAACTAGTAAATACTTTTATATCTCAACAATTATTTTATGTGTAGCTTCAAATACTACAAAAGAATTTAAAATACAATTCAAACTTTATTATCTACTTTTATGTCCAACCCTGGTTTCAACATGAGTACTGTTATTTTTAAAATTTCACATATTTGTTATATATTTTACAAGAGGTGTGCACACCTTAGGGGTCGAGAATTTTCTTAAAAATTTACGAAAGTATAGCCAATCCTAATATGAACAATACATACTTCTCGTTCACATATTAACATGATTGGGAACACTGATGTTCGAGATAAATATACGAAAAAAATTACTATTCATTAAACTTTCCATGTGTCAACAATGAAATAAGTAAATTTCTAGATTTTTATTTTCTTATATGAAGTAATAAGTATTGTAATCATGAAAAAAAATCGATTGCGAACCGAAATACACCTTTTGACCTACCCTGAATCGAGCCTGACTATTTTTCGAATGATGTGTGTAATTGTATGTATATATGCGTATAAGATTTATATATGACTGGCAAGAAAACTTTATATTTTTGAAAAAAATATTCAACCCAGAAGTGCATTTAATCATTTTTGCGAAAATTTTCTTCAAAAAGTGTACCAATTACAACAAAATTGAAATTAAAATTCTTAAATTTCCTATTTATATTGCCATAGTTACGTAGGTATGGGAAATTATATTTAATAAATCGTATCAACAATGCCTGTCAACAATTTCACAGGAAAATAAAATAGATTCAAATATGTTGACATTTAACATATATTGTCACAAATAGGTTTAGTGAAAAAGCGTGTCAAAGATTAGTAAAATATTCAAAATATTATATATAAATATTATTAGGTTTTAAGTAAATTTGAAAACTAAAAAACTTCCGTCCATAATAATTTCTAAAATAGGGTAATGTATAATTATATTTTCTTGTATGTTTAAAATTTAGTATTTTAATATCCTTCCTATCTAAACAAAAAATATCTACTACGTATAAGAAAGTTCAGTGTAAGACACTGCAGTATTTTTTTATAAGTAAGCAACATGTATAATACATTTATATAACAGTGATTCCAATCTTAGGAAACAACGATTTTAGTTCCGATTGTGTATGTATTTCTTTTAGTATTACTCTTACTCATTGTTAAGGCCTATTCTTTCGAAATAAGTTGAGTAATAATAATAATTCTCCGACCTCTAAGCTTTGCATTCCACAAATACAATAAAAATATATCAAATAATTTACCCGTGATCAGAAACATTCATGATGCTTTTTCAAATGTACAGGACGGAGAACACAGCACACACTTAGCGATTTAAAAAATTGCCAAAATTCTGTCAAATTAAATGTTAGCAATTGTCAAATGTCCATTTTATTAAAACCACCAAAAACTTTGCAAAAACATATTAGTTAATTAGTTAACATCAGGAGAAAAAAGTATCGTATAGTTTTAAGCGAATCAACAATATTTTTAGTTAGAAAAAGTTCAGAACATAACTTATCTATTTCGTAGAAGACAAAATCTAAATTTGTTTAGGTTAGGAACTGATACAACCGGAATTAATTTTTAAAAAAAATTACTTATCATTTCAGTTTAGTCAATAAATACTTATATAACTTATTAAATAAGACATGTAATCGAAATAACTTATGTTCAATTTAAAGTAATTATTTCTATAAATTAGCAACACTAACCAGAAAATGATTCCACTATAAGAATATAATTTTTGATTCAACGAAGAAGTAAGGTTAGCATTGTTCACATGTATTACAGTATTTCTATATGAAAATAGGGAAACACTTTCGTCCCGAATGAAAATAATCATAAATTTTATTAACTTAAATTTATCCTGTCCAAGTAACTAGATGTATTTACTAATATTTGTTTAAGTTTAAATCATTTAAAATAGAACATATTATAAGAATGTTAACCACTAAATTTTTGATATAATATAAATCTGTTAACTAGTAATTAGTGTTAACTCTCATTAGTATTCTAAAATAATGACAAACAAAGAACGCTGCCAAAGAAAGCTATAGTTAGCTACGATATAAATAAAAGAACAAATGATTCTCGAGTTTGACAGCTCATGAGCTTACAAAACTCGATACGATATTATTCAATTGTTAACTTTAAACTGTGACAAACTCGGATTTATTAGCCAAATTCATTGCCAGTTAATATGGAATTAATCTTACCGAACTTTTAAGCAAAATAATTAAAAATAATCACGTAACAACACCTATATAATCACACATAACTCTGTAACATCATTCACGGGGCCGAGTTTAATAACAGCAATATGGCCGCTTATGACGTTTGCATGGTGCTAAATAAACGAATAAACCTGACACACATAAATAGATCTTTTGTATGTGGCAAAAATTCTAATTAATTTATGCCATTATTGATTATTTAAAAAAATTGAAGTTCTTTTATATTTATTAAAAGAAAAACGAATCAATAGTCTCAAAATAAACAAAAGACAATCACTGCAATTTGACAATTAAGTTCAATAATACATATTTAAGCTTAGCAATTAAGCATTGTAGTAATTAAATATATGTATTTTATTATTAAATTAATTTCGATTCGATGTGCGCTCTAAATCAATCACACGTTTACATGCATAAATTGAATCGGCTTAACTGATTTAAATCAGTTAAGGCGACCATATAATAATTATTATATCATTTAAATATTATATATAAATTCCAAATTACCTTCTATTTAATTCCGGCGGTAAAACACTCCACTCGCTTTCATAATAAGGATACATTTTTAAATTATTTGCATTATTATTAAGTGATAACTATTAAAAGTTAATGTGACACACAAAATAAACCTTCATATGCGCACCTCTACAACTGATAAGGATTATACCTACCTGGCTGTCTTATCAGAGCTTTATCAAAAATGCGCTATAGAATATAATTTGTGTTTGAATAGTCTGATCATCAAACATCAATGTGGTATTACGAACAATTTATTTAACATAGAAAATACATATTATAAAATTTAAAATAAATATATGAAATAATTTAATTTACATTTTTACTTAATTTTATTTTTCTTCTTGATTTCTTGGGGGGCGAAGATAGCTGTTGCGTTTTATACAGTCGACAAGCCATAGAATTCCTTCATCAATACCTTCTCTATATTTAATAATAATAAATAAATAAAGTTCAAATACTGTTTACTGCAGTGTAAATATAGAAATGGGGTCGATTTTTTTTCGTTATCAGTATTTTCATACTATATATAAACTAGTATTTCGATATCAGCATTTATCTAAATATCTGCAGTGTCCCGCACTGAATTTACTTATACGTTGTAGGTATATTTATATTTAGACAAAAGGACTAATAAAATACAAATTTTGAAAAAATTATTAAAATATTTCATCCAGTATATATGTTATTATTATGACCAAAAATTTGTTGGTTTTAGAATATATTCTTCAATGAAATATTTTGAAACTATCAATAAACTTTAAAACACTTCTCTTTCAATCTATTTTGCGCAATTAAGTCCCAAATTATTTTAGTCTATTTTATTTCCTTATTAAAATA
Source organism: Nebria ingens riversi (assembly GCA_018344505.1). Taxonomy (NCBI): domain Eukaryota; kingdom Metazoa; phylum Arthropoda; class Insecta; order Coleoptera; family Carabidae; genus Nebria; species Nebria ingens. The sequence continues at coordinate 59,673 of JADQWA010000096.1, forward strand.
TAGTTGATACGATTTATTAAATATAATTTTCCATACTTAAGTAACTATGACAATATAAATAAGAAAAAGTAAGAATTTCAATAGCAATTTTGTGACTGGTACACTTTTTGAAGAAACTTTTCAAATAAAAGTTGTGCGAAATATTAAAATCTTTGATAAGTTATAATACTCTTTGGTTTTATTGAAAGAAAAAAAGACCGATGATAACCGAGCTCGAGCGAAGCTAGCCGAATAGGATCATTTAGTATCGTCGAACTTACCCTGTTAAAGCTGATACAGGCATAACCATACAATCTCTTCTACCAATTAAATGAGCATTTTTATTAAATATTGGTTTAACTTCTCTCACACCCATACAATCAGGAATATCTTGTTTATTTGCAAGTACTAAAAGAGGAATACCTTGCAAATTTTCACTAGCTATCATTCTGTCTATAATGAAAAATACAAATTACAATATTAAAATTCTTAATACGAACGTTTATAATTTACCAAATGTTTCTTTGGAATCTGGTATTCGTTCTCTATCAGAGGAATCCACGATATAAATTAGCGCATGACATTCTGCGTAGTACTAAATAAAACAAATTTAATTTCGTAGGTTTAATTTTATGATTCAAAATCTAATTACTTTATCCCACAATGATTGTAATTCTGTTTGACCACCAAGATCCCAGAAGCTAAGTTGAACCCCCGAAACATCGATTTTCCCAATATTTAAACCAACTGTAGTTGTAATTTTACTCGGATTCAATCCTTTATATTTTTTTGTAAATTTCGTTTTTGCCGCCTCTAAGTAAGTCTGTTACATAATCGAATGTAAACGTTGTGCATTTTTTGTTTTATTTAGGTTGGCAACACAAATGTCAACTCACCGTTTTTCCTGCATTATCTAACCCCAAAATTAGAACACAAAATTCATCTTTTTCTATCATATATTTGTAAAAACCATGTAGTAAACTATACATTATTTAACAAATATCCTATTTAACTGCACAGATTATAAATATCGATGTCTACAATGAATTATGGAATACAACAAATATCTGTCATCTGTCACAAGATCTAGATATGAAGTTCATTTAATTGTTAATAGATGTCAATGTAACTGTAGATTATTATAATAATTAAAACTAAAGCGCGCTAAATTTGAATATAAACAATAGTTTATCAATGTTATTCGTGTTGTAAGATATATTTCAACTTATTTCATTTATTATTTTACTTTATTTTTTTACTTTCTGTAAAAAACAAAATGAGACTCAACATTGACATATTTACCCTTCATATCTCAAAGTTCTTATCATTTATCAAGCAAAGCCCGGCAATTTTAGGTGTAGTGACAAATAGAATACATATATAATATTGTGTGATGGCATTATCTAAATGTAAAAAACTTTTATATTTTATATCAGAACTAATTCTATGCGTAAGTGACGTTAATAAATTGTATAAATTAAAAATAATTGTAATTCTATCAACAGGTAGCTTATACTTTGGTCGTGATTATTACATCGGTTACAGTGCACCAGTTAAATCATTATAAATCATTTTTACCTTTAGTAATATTTGGACCACCTTCTTTAATTATATGTCTGAATCTTTTACAAGCTTATGGGTTTTGGCGTGGATTTATAGGAATTTTAAGAGGAAAACGACCATTAATTCTGATTGTATATTAATCGTAATTTGTCAAATATATAAATAAATTATAAATTTTATATAATGTTCTAGTTATGTGCATGTTTAACTATAAACGTAATATCTGATGTAATTATTGGGTTGTGGTCCTTAACAATAAATAATGATATCAGGAATCAAATGAATGATGAATTAAATCAATCATTTGTAAAATATAGTTTAAAAGGATTTAAAAAGGAAGAATGGAATAATCTACAGTATGAGGTAAATACTTGAAATATAATTTAGATTAAATTTGGTTATATAAAAATTAAAAGTAAAGAATAAGGCAGCGTGGCCGAGCGGTCTAAGGCGCTGGTTTTAGGCACCAGTCCGAAAGGGCGTGGGTTCGAATCCCACCGCTGTCAATTATTTAATTTTCCCTTCGATTTTCCCTAAAAATTGCTTGAAAAGTTGTTACATTGCAAGTGAAACGTTTAGAATTAGGTAGGAATTAGGCTCGCCAAGCAATGGGATAATAATTATGGTTTTAGCTAAAATGCTGTGGAACTTTTGGGCCAAAAAGTTTTTCGGACATTGGTGTTGATTTTGTGCCAATTCATTGTTGTAATTCTTCGTCTGCAAATATCGAGTGTAATGGAGGCTTTTATAAAGATGGGTGTATCACTGCATTGACTAATGTGATAAATGAACAAATTTATTATTTTATTTCACTGGTTTTTGTATTCGTAATTATTCAGGTTTGTATTTTTTTTTAAAATTGGTATGTATGTATGTATGCATATATCTTTACATTCATTACACTGACAATGAGAGAAATATGTTGTACATTACATAAATATATTTGTGCGATAATTAAAAATGATTTCTATTTTCTAGATTTTGGGTATTGTACTCTTCTGTAATTTAAATGCATATTTTAATAAACATTCTGAACATCCAATAATTTCGTCAGCGCCAGTAGAAACATTACTTAAACGTAAATCTAGTAATAAATGAATCAATTATTCTGTATGTAATGTAATAAAAATAAAGGAATATTTAATATGTAAATCATTGTATTTTTGTAATGCTTGGTTTTCACTCAGTTGTAATTATAGGAAGATTACCTATTTCTACAATGATTACCGCGTGTAATGAGTATGTATATTTAGGAGCACATGTAAACAAGTCAAAATGTTGTATTTACAATTAATCTACACTCGTTATTCATTGTTAGGTTTATTTAATTATACTAATAATTATTGTAATTAATACTTAGTCAATATGAGGCATAATAGTTTTTTTTGTATAATTAACAAATTTGTTTGTATAACAACATTTTTGTTTACTGACTTATTTTAAGGATTCTACGATTTCGTTAAAAATACGCTAGGAGTCGGGTAACAACCATTATTGGCATTAATAGATAAGAAAAATATTTTGCCTTATCCGAATTGACATAAAAAATATATCAAATATTTTTTTAAAACATCTGATGCAGTGCCCGCACTAGACTTTCTTATACATAGTAGGTATATCAGTTTAGACAGGAAGATCAATAAAACACTAATTTATAACAAATATAATTATTCATTATTATAATATTAGCAATTATTATGGTTGGAAGTTTATTAGTGTTCAAATAAATGAAATACCTTACAGAATATATTCTTTAATAATATAATATTTGAATATATCAGTAATCTTTTAAACACCGCACTCAATCTATTTTTGACACACGATGCCAATGGTCAAATTCTAAATTATTTTTGTCTATTTTGTTTTCCTGTTCAAATATTGACAGACATAGTTGATATGATTTATTAAATACACATACTTACGTACCTATGGCAAAATAAATAAGAAATTTCCGGATCAATTTTCTTGGTTTTGCGAAATATGAGTGTTTTATTTGGAATATAATTATATTTGCTGTAAGTGCAGAATCGCGTTTGTTAACTATGAGTGATAAAAAAAAAAGTGAGTGGTGCAAGTAAACGAAAGACAAACAAAGTTAAGGATATAATCAATATAATTTACAGTTATGTTTGATGTCTAATTTTAACTTTTAAGAGCTACAAGATTTTAAGAGCCACCCCTTAAGCCGGACCTGTGCTAAAGTACCAAAATACACATACTTAGTTCCCCTAAATACATATGTAAAATATACAAATAAAGGTATTATTTAATTTTTTTTAAATAATATAACGTCAGCTTTACATAATTCATTAAAATGAGCTTATTGATTTAAAATATGTATTTTTATTCAGTATTTATTCATATTTCAGACGAAGAGATTTATATGTAGTACATACGTACAAATTTCGGATATTTGATTGTTTTTATTTTTTTTACGGATTTAAGTGTTTGCCTGTGTATAAATTGAATCCAGAATTGTGCTTATGTTGGAAATGTTATTGCAAGAACGACGTTGGCTCTTCAATTTTGATTATTTCTTTTGTTAATCTTAAGAAATGTTATAATTATTTTATCAATGTATTTATTTTCAGTATCTATAACCTATTATTTGTTTTCCCAGAATAAATAATCTATAATTTGTTTGTTGTTTTCAATTTATTTGCTCAATATTGCCATTTAATATGTGTTTTTTGTTTTGTATTCTGTTATCTATGATTATTTATTTTTTCAGTATTTTATTAATATTTTTATGTATTGTATGTTTCCTTAATCTATAATTTATATTTTTCAGGATGTTACTAATATTATTATTAACCTGTATTTTTTTCCTGAATATTTAATGTATCATTTTTGTTATTTTGAGTGTTTATTAATTCTTTAATTTATGATTTCTTTTTTTTTTTTCAGATTTGTTTAATATTATTTAAGGTCAACCATCAAGCTCGCTTAAACATCGTGCCTGTTTTAAAAAATAAAATAAAATACCATTCGATGTGTATTTGTATAGAGAATGCATGGTAAAAATTTCATCATTTTTTCTTTTGTATTATTGGAGAAAAAAAATAAAACTATGAAAAAGTGCCTATTTTGGAGGTTTTTATTTTTTATCTCCAATAATACAAAAGAAATATTGATGAAATTTTTACCATGCATTCTTTACACAAATACACATGAATAGTATTTTTTAAAATTTTTTAAATCAGGCCAAATTTGAGATATTTTGGATTAAATGGTTATTTGTAATTTTTATGGTATTAAGACCAAAACTATGGTACCAATGTGTTCGAAATAACTTCCTTATATTTTATTCAACGAAATATCTTTTATTATAGCGTAAAAATAGCTTATTTCTAATTTTATAGCATTTTTGCGATTCTAAGATTTTTTGAATATACCTAGCTGAAAGGTGGCGACGTCTATGCAAAAAAGTTAAGAGGAACTAAGCTAATACAAACGAAAATTTGTTATCTCACAATTGTATTCTTATCTTATCTGTACAGAAAGATAAAAATAATAAATATTATGTTTGAATTTAGAAAATATTCAATAAAAGTCAAATAACTTGTTTCTGCGTATGAACGCAAGAAGCAAATGTTATCTCAAAATTCAGGACGTCACTAAACTGTGACTCATATTCATATGATTTATTTCAATAAATGGTAAATATTCGGTCGAGTTTGCGACTGTACGCATCCGAGTAATATTTGATGTTATTTTTTCTTTCTTTCATAATTATATTTGCAAACTATTGATTTGATTGTTACTTTGATAATTTTAATTAAAGCACAAATATTCTTTATTTATTCAGAATGTCGCCATGCCACATTTTAGGCATTGGCCAAAGGCGAGCTCTGAGGATATAATTGTGTTATTTTCAGTATTTAGGAATGATATTGTTGTTTAATCTCTATGTTTTTTCAGTTTCGTTAGTTTATATTTAAAAAAAATTCAGGATTTGATTAGTATTGCAATTAATCTATATTTTTTGTTTATTTAGTAAATATATGTAATCCTTCTACTCTCCCTTCGGTCCTTATGTGTATGAGTTGCAACCCGTTTTTTATTTATATTATATATTTTTATGTTTCTATTATATTGCTATATTTTAATAATGTGTAATGAACAATACATATATTCGTGTATTAAATAAAGTGAAGAATAAATATATACATACATACATAACTTAATGCCTATTCCCAACATGTGGGGTGGCAGAAAACCCTTTACATTCACATTTTCACAATCTTTCGCCATTCAATTCTATCCTTACACACTTCTTTCGCTTCATTCAGATTCATCAAGATTCTTCATACATATATTAGTGTATTAAATAAAGTGATTAATAAACAAAATAAAGAATAAAATAATCGTGAATTAAATAAAATGCTAATAAAAAAGTGAACAATACATACATATATTGACGGTAATTATAAATGAAATATCTTATGTACTAATGTTTTATGTTTTAGATATGCAGCAGGAAGGAAGGAAGAATCGACTGACCTTGACGTGATGACAAAGCTTACGGTCACAATACCCATTTTACCACCTCAAAACATGATAAAACGGGAATCGTACATGATCCTTCAGTGCAAACTAACAGGCTCCACTGCTTTTAGTTCAATTAAATTAAAACAACATGAATATTAGATAATTTATCATATTAATGGAATTTTTATTCCATAAAAAGATTACTGATGTAAAATAGATAGATTCGCGTATATTATTGGTAATAATAATTAATTAGCACTGTCCAATATCGCATTTATTTGACATATGTTATTGTGTACTTGGTTGGCTTTTAATTGAATTAAAGTGACTTGTGTTATCAGATCAGGGATCCAGATAACATTTAATCTCACTTTAAATTATTTATAGATATGGTAACATCCAAAAAATCAGTACCCATTCATTTGTTTCACCTAATACATTCGTCTATAGCCAATTTCTCGTTATCATTACAATTACACGTACTTTATAAACTTTGTTTGAAAATGATTTGTAGTATTAAAGTAATCAAGTGCTTATTGTTTGTTTTTAATTTCATTTTTTCGGTAAGTCGTTTATTATACTATTTATCTAGTATGTATTTCGTTTAAGTCATCCCATGATTATAGTTTTTATCTCGTGATAAAATGTAGTATGTCGTTCTTTGTGTTTCTTTTGGAAAATAATTTTTATGAAAAAAATAGGATATCTTATTTTGGGTTTCTTTTGGAAAATAAGTTTAACGAATAGGAACTTTTTCAAGCATTTACATTTAACTCTAATTTTACATTTTTACAATCTCACGTGCTTCATTTCATATATACAAGCTTGCTCACGTTTTTCATACATTCTCAATCATATTTATCCATTTACACCCTGCGTCCACTTCTTCTTCTTCTTTCAATCACGTATTTTTATATATTAGTACGTAAAAAATAAAAGTTTAGAATTTAAAATATATGTATTTAATAATAAATGAACATTTTAACCAAATTTAATTGTACGAATAATAACTTTTTTAGATTTTTGGTATCGCAATTTTAGCCCTTGGCGTTGTTTATAAACTCCAAGTAGAACCAATCATCCAGTATTTAGGTAAAGATTTTCCTGTGACCCCTGATTTATTTATTGCTATTGGAACAGTGGCGTTCATCATCTCATTTTTCGGGTGTATTGGAGCAAGCAGAGAAAATCGTCCAATGCTAATTTCTGTAAATATATCTTATATATTGTAAGACGTATGTAAATAATTTATATGTTTTTTTTTAGTTTGTTATTATGTTGGCGATACTATTAGTTATTGAATTAGCAGTTGTCATCATTGCTTTTGTGGAAATAAATAATGGTAACTTGGAAAAGGATATTGAGACATTAATTGCACAAGAGAAGGAAAATCGAACTTTGAGTAAAATCGAGAAAAAGGTAATCTAATATTTTAGAATGGTTTTTCCGTAAGTTCATAAACTGTACCTACCTATAAGCAACATTTACTAATTTATTGTTTTCTCATCAACTGAATAAGAAGTTTGTTTTAAATGTGGAATAACATTCATAAAATTAAGTGGTGGATTTTCTTGACTGGTTAAGTATGAATAAGGAAACATTCTTGGGAATGCAGTCAATTATTTGAATGTTGTTTATTCAGCGCTGAATAAACAAAAGAATTTTTCCTTATTTATTCATAAAATTATTATAGACTCTTGTCTATATTGTAATCTTGTAAACAATCATAAACAATAGAAATTAAATAAAACGGCTTAGATTCAGAAGATATTCATCTATAAATGTCGTTCTAACTTAACTATCTTTTCAGTAGTATTTGTTATGTTTCACTCCAATTTTTTAATAAAATCAAATTTTAGTTGAAAGGAAGATGAGTATTTGTTTGTTTGTATTCATAAATTAATTATCTAGAAATCTTATACGCTTGGGCATGGGGAAGTATTATTTTATAGAATTACACTTGCATTGCACTATATTGCAGCAAGCGTAGTGCATGACGTCATTCGTAATTATGTGGAAATATGAGTGGAAAACGTATATTATTTTGAATGAGAAAGAACCATTCTTAGTGCGAATGAACGTAAGCATTGCAAGCTTTGCACAAAACACTAACATCTATTCGAATTCGAACTATGAAAAAGAATACTGAATACATTAAAAAATGTCATAAAAGTATGAATGCAGAGCATAATGGTAGATGGACATCGACTAGAGCAAGTTAAACAGTTTGTTTCTTTAGGTTGTTTATTCTTTAGCGTATGATTGCGAGATTGAGAGAAGAGTGTCTGCGGGTTGTACGATGTTAGAGGCTTTAGGAATGTTTGCAAGCCATTTTAACATAACTAAGGATGTAAGGTTATGCGTGTTTAATGGTATACTTGAGCCATCGTTGATGTATGGGAGTGAATGTTGGGTTTGGTAGACCAAGCATGAAATGCGTGTGACTGCTGTGAAAATGATATTTTTAATAAGTATTTGTGGTGTATCTAAGAGAGACAGAAAGATAAATACGTGGGTGTATGACCAGTGTGATATTGTAAAAAATGTCGTACGTAGAATAGGTGAGAGTCAATTGAGGTGGTATGGTTATGTTGAAAGAATGTCGAATGTAAGATTGACGAAGAAGATTTACGTGGGCGAGATGAATGGTTGTGTGAGAATGAGGGGTCGTCCTCTGAATATATGGATAAATATGATTGAGAATGAGTTTTGCGCGAAAGAAAAGTTGTGAATGAGCGGAATAGAAGAGCGTGTATGAGGAATTTAATCAATTTGAATGAATTATACAATGTTTTGGTAGTATATATTGCACATGGTTTTGTTTTTAAATTGACATTAACATAATTCTTCATAAATCTATCTAATCGTAAAATGAGTTGGGATTCATTTTACGATTAGGTCCATTTTCGCAAGATAAACATTCCTGCGATCCCAGACAGTAAATAGATAAAAAAAAGTTGTTTGTATCATATAATCAATATTTAGGTTCGAACTCTCATCCAAGCCTTTGTCAAAGCCTTTTTGCAAACATATTTATTTTCGCAGTAAACGATTATACATTATAATTATAGTAAAATGCTTTTTTGATATTTCCAATAAATATTTTCTATCGTATAGATTTTATGTTAAAAGTGGTAGAAAACACCTTTTCAGGTAATGATTTTAAATGAATTGGAACACATTACTAAATAAAACTTATTGTATCTGGATTTTTATTTATCAAAATGCAAGCTATAAGAAATTTAAAAATACAAGTGTTGCAGAGGTAGGGTTAAGGATATTTAGATGTATAATTAATGGACGAAATAAGTACTATTTTATACGCTACACTCTTAGAAAAAAATTGTTACTACTCGTATATATTGTCACATAAATAAGTCTGTAGCGGCAACTAATTTTTAGCAACTTCAACAAAAATATTGTTGCCGCAACAGATTTATTTTAGTGAAAAAAGAAAACAGTTTGTGGACGAAACTTAAAATAAATAACGAATGAATGATGCAATTCACTAATAAATAATGTTTCTAGATTAAGTCGCAACATGAATTTAACTTCTTTATTATAGAAAATATATTTTTTTTAAGTGTGTAAAAACCTAAAATAAATAATGAATGAATGATGGAATACACCAATAAATAATAATGATATACTGGATGTTTGTAGATTATGTCGCTACATGAATTTATCTTTTTCATTATAGGATTTAACAAAAAAATACCTAAAACAAAATTTAAATTGCTTACAAATTCATACTTGTTGTTCTTGTTTTGGTTTAGCTTAGGACATGTAATCGGTAGTGGGCGAAAACTATTTTTAGTTAAGGAAGAAGAATCCCACTGAATGATTATATATTAGAAAATAAATAAATATTTGTATAGATCAGTGTATTCAACAAAAAACACCAAATTCATATCTAATAATTAGTTTACTGGTATTGTTATTTAATAACAATTAGGGTATAATTTTATTAATTTTCATCTAACTCTATCCTTACAAACTTAAATTCCAATAATAATTGTACTATTTATAAATATAGGTATATGGATAAAACTTAAAAATAATTTTTATAAATAAATAAATTGTAAAAGAAAAGCAAATCTTTTAAAAATTATTCATTGTAATATATGATAGTTTGTTATAGTTAGAATGCTGCGGTATAATAGGACCAAGTACATACACGAGAACAATTCCTCTGTCATGTTATAAAGATGGCGTAGTCGCAGAAGAAAATCTATTTGAAATCGGATGTTTATACAAAATCAAAGATCTTTTTCATAATGTAGGAAAACAGTTAGGCGCTATTGCAATCGCAGTTGCTGTTATTGAGGTAAGGGAATATTATTTCAAATGCCATTGTGATTGTGTTTGTGACCTCATAAATTAAACAAAAACAAATCATTATCTTTTAGATTATTCATAGTTATTTAGTAATATGACTAACATATTTAATTTTACAGAAAGAAAGATTTTAATTTTACGGCCTCTCAAAAATTGTCCATGATTAGAATTTTCTAAAATCAATTTTGATTCAATTACTTATCTTTATTTAATCTAACTCAATTATTAATCACAAATTCTAATTTATAAATATTAACAAGTGTCAACAGTAACTAATTAATAACGCTCGTATGATGCCTAAGTACCTGTAAGGCACTGACGTCATTCTTTTCAAACTTTATCAATTACTATTTTAAAAACAACTTTTATATATGCGATAATAATTTCGGTGTAATTCAGTGTAAACCAGGCTTTCATATACTTAATTTTAAAACAATTATATCAACATTAAAATTCGGCAAATATATTCAATGTAAACCTGGCTTTCATAGCGAATTGTAAAGAGCTCACTTATAAATATGCACAACCATTCCTCATGTGATAGATAAGGCCAAACCTTATTATACACAAAATATTACTGTTAAAGTTTCTTCATACAGAACAAATACTTTGACCAAAGACCACAGCTTTGACTGAACGGCCCAGAAAATTATTGATTGCATAGCAACATTTTTTGTCAAAGTCGCACGGACCCCGAAAGATTAACTTTTATCAAATATTTAAAAATATTATAAAAATAAACTTAAATATATTTTTAAAATTCTTTTCTGAAAATGCTTTCTCTCTTATTGATAAGCTATATTTTTGAAAATATTTGATTGGATTTTTTTTATATCTATATTACTATAATTAAAACTAAATTATCACAATACGGAAAACAAACTCATAATCTGATTTTAATTTGATTTGAATCTGCCTTATCGTACAAATGTAGTTTGTTCAATTAAATAAATAGGATATCCTATATCTAGACGTTATTTTATAGTTTATAATTTCAATAACAATTTTGTATTTTCCAGATTATCGGTGCATTATTTGCTCTAACCCTGTCCAGTGTTTTGAAGAAGAACGTATCTTGAACAATAAATATTTAATATATCATTTAAATTGTTTATTTTCGCGCTTATTTTATTCAAAAGTATTAATAACCCTGATTCATTTTCATATAATTTATTTTGAAACCGCACTGAAAATCTATGCGTTTATTGTAATTATTTATAATACTAAAGGCCAAAAGTTTGTGATATTTTTTGAGCCCCTATATATTGTGTGATGTATATATGTGTCTTGTGACATGGCATACATTTTATACATTTACAAGTAGTAATTGCTGTTTGATTTGAGTTTACATACTTTAAGCATATTTTCTAAATAGTTATGGTATGTGTCATCACAATTTTAAATCAGATAATAACATGAACTGTTTGAACTAGGGTTTGAGGTAGTTTCACAAGTAAACCTTTTTACTTTAAACCCCCTACTAACACTAAGTTTACCATCAGCTCTCAATGGTAAGGTTGTAGTGTGCAAATGTACCTATTGATGAAAATAATATCGATGCATTGCAATGTAAAAGGAAATTATAGAAATTATATCAATATAGTTTTATTTTAAACATGTAGCATATGTATATTTTTTATCTACATATATATATTCCCCTCAATCAATTTTGTTGTCACCCTAAATATGAATGCAGCTGCGTGTTTTGCTTTCTTATCTACATAGAAAGGTGTGTAGTGTAGTAAACAAATCAGAGGTGTTCAGCACTCGACTTTCTTATATGCAGTATAACTGTTTTGATTTTTTAAGCATATTAATTATTAATACAAATGTAAAAATACAATTCAATATTTATTTCATAGTTTTATATTATGTAATGTTTGAGTAAAAGCAAGAAAAAAACGAGAAGAGTAAATATGCACTTCCGGCTTAAATATTCTTTACACAAATAGGTAGTTTTCTCTTCAGGAAGTATACAAATCTTAAATTTAAGAGATATTTCGGTTAGAATCTCGATTTAGATGTTTAAACTCGAGAATTTAACGGAAATACACTTTTTGACCTTCCTTGAGTCGAGTTGATTATTTTCGGAATTTCGTTTATGTGTGTGTTATACGCGCTCTACAGCCAAAACTGCTAAAGCTATGATCATGAAACTTTAAATTTAAAAGTTGTATATAGCTCGTAAGAAAACTATTTATTTTTAAAAATAATATTCAAACCGGAAGTGCATGTTTACTCTAGTCTTTATTGCGGATTCTACACTATCTCTGAAATGGCTGCACTTACAGTAAATATAGAAGTATTTAAAATAAAAGATATTAATATTCTCCACAACTGTTGTTTGAAAATTTTCTTCAAAAAATATACCGGTTATAAGAAAATTGCTTTTGAAATTTTCAAATTTATTATTTATGTTGCCATAGTTACGTAGGTATGCGAAATTATATTTATAACAAATAGATTTAGTGAAAAAGTGTTTTAAAGGTTAGTAAAATATTAAAAATATTATATATAAATGTTTAGTTAACTTTTTAATTCATTTGATCTAATATAGCGGAATTAATAATTATATTTTAATATCCTTTCTATCTAAACTATATCTACTACATATAAGAAAGTCCAGTGCAAGACACTGTAATGTTTTTTTCGTGGTTACAATATTTATTACTTATATATTTGGGGCAATACCTATAAATACAAATTTGAATGAAATTCCTAATATTATGCTGAGATTAGATCAAAATACAGGGCAAGATTTTGGCCGGAACTAGATTGAATTGAGAGATTATTACATGTAGGTTAAAATACCTATCATGTCACACAGGTATAAATATTTACTCATCCTAGGTCACGTCTTTTATAACGCGTTGAGATGAACGTTGATGGACTCCATGTTGCTCTCACAATCTTGTTTTAATTTCAACAACGCACGCGCAGTTATTCTTCAAACAAGCAAGCATCGCTGATTGAAAAATGCTTGCGAATTGTGATAAGTCGTATTTCTTGTAATCACCTAATGTCCGGTTTCTGTTAGAAAATAAAACAAATGAGCAAAACAAGCTGCAGCAGAGCTATTCACTGTGAATACTCTTACTCATAGGTGGAGTGCAGGGAAGTGAGAGAATAGGAGTCGAGTTAGTTTGACCGTTCACCGCCAATGCCACTGCGCACAGGGCATGTCTTCTCGCAGTCGCAGCCACATTCAGCTGTGGAGTTTTGTTAGGTGAGGTAGTTCGTTGTAGTTGGTGTCAAATAGAAAATATTATTTCTTTCGTTTTCGTTGTAGAATTAATCTCATTGTGTTGACGACATCCAAAATCCATCAAAATGGGTTGTGCTACGGGACTTGTGAAGTCCGTTATGTTTATATTTAACTTTCTATTTGTGGTAAGTACTTTTTCATCGTTGCTAAACTAAAATATCTGTTTTACTTTGGGCGTGTTTCTTTTACTCTACACAACACCTGTTACCTAGTAGTGCTTAAATCTAAACATGTGCTGTGGTAAGGGCAGAAAATATATAGCTTATATTGACTAGCAATGCTCTGTGTAATTTATTCTTTGTGTGAAGCCGGAAATACATGCGTTTTGATATCCTTCCGGTGGCAAATTAGTAATAATATTTGAATATTATTTATGTATATCCTATATTACAGCATGCGGGTGGGTTTGAGGTAGCGTATATTTTTTATATGAGCAAATACATTATAACATTTGTTTTTAAACACAAAAATATGTGAATTCTGATTCATCTTCATCCTGTCTCATTCTGTTCATGACAAAATCAGCTTAAGACATGGATTTCTCCGCGTGCTTTGTTGCTCACTCTTATTTTTTGTTTCGAATATGACGTTTTACTTATCACAATTTAATACATATTTGTTATAACAGGCTTTACGAATCGAATTGCAAATATGTGTTTGTTTTTTTGATTCACTAGTGAATGTGGTTTTTGATTACACAATTGTAGTTATCTTATACAACAAAGATATATGTATGCAACTGTAATACCACGTCATCGCTTATCATTTCCTTGTTTTTATATCTAATTTAGAATAAGTATTTTTGTTTGAGTAGTTTTGAATAATTTATTAAAATGTTGATTACAATTTATATTTCTATCGGTAAAACACCAAACTGACCAATTGTTTAAGAAATATGTTATTTCATTAGTCAACATGTCAAATTACATTCGAATTTACAACTTGTTTGGGTGTTTTCGAATTGTTTTGTTAATGTAGCATAATTTGGATCGTGACTTCATCCTCAAATATAACAGGTCATCAGTTTGGCGAACGTTTTGCGAACGGATAGTGATACGGCGTTAGATGTGCATGTGCGTTGCTTTGTTTCTCCTCTGGTTTTACTCTCAATTTTTTTTATTTAGTTACGGTTGGAATTTTCCACATAACATGCAATTGAAAGAGATACAATCACAAAAGAGTCTGCAATTATTGTGATGACTAATTCAACTGAAGAGAATATATCTCTCTCGCTCTCTCTCTCTCAATGTCAAGCGCGTCAGTGTTGCAAACGCATTTTAAAAAGAAGCTAACAGGTGGCCAACCCTTTATAATTTATAACATAAAATTACCAGAGCAATTTTTTTTTTATAATTTGTTTTACTTTTTATATGTCTATCAGTAATTAGTAGTTATATTTTACGTATTGGAGTATTTTTCCTTCATGAATATATATTATAATTTATGAAAATAACCGCATAGAATTCATGTAATTCTACGCCAATGGAGTAAGGAAACAAACGATGGTTATTAAAATTCATATCAGCCTTTTCATTTCGTGAGATGCGCTCTGTTCTCATATAATATGCTATCAGTCCACATAGTTTAATATTTATTTGCATAAAATAATCATTTAGTTATCACAATAAATGCCACCATAAACAGATTATAAGTTGTCAAGAGCATAGCAATTTATAATCATCATATACATACATAAAAGTATAGTCACAAGTGCCTGTAAGCGAGCACGAATAAAAAATATCTCATATGAGCGACTTAATTTAAATAATTTTCTTGAAAAACTGCAATATAAACATTGTTGTCAGTTAAAAAATAAAAATATAGAATTGTTAACCGCGGTTTATCTAAGGTTACATTGATAAGAATTTGTTTTGGTTTATCTTTATTTTAAATAGCTTCTCTTTTTTTTTAAATGGTCGTTCGGAAAGCAGAGATGTTTACTGAAATTAATCATCAGTGTTTACTGGTATTCATTGCCAAAATCGTTAAATTGCTGGCATTGCTCCAATAGAATAGCGAAAAGATCGGGTTACACAGCTAAAACGTGATTTTATTATTTGAGTAATTTAAGAATCGATTGTTTATCTGAGTTACAACAATGTTTTTTTTAACACAATGCGTGGGCTATAATCAACTTTCATACGTACATGATTTTTAGAAGATGTTTTTTTTAAATAATCATTGTTTAATGTGGCAACGATTAGTACTAAATTTTCAAACAAAAATGATTTTTTGCTTTGCTCTCTGCTCCGCTCTATACTTCAAGGATAAAATAAATAATCGACTATGTTATTTCATTTAATCGCACTTGCCTTGAGTTCGTATAATGTACATCGCGTTTTGTTACATTTAATATTATACATTTTTGTTGTTGCAATGTTTATGTAATATTTATAT
This sequence comes from Nebria ingens riversi, assembly GCA_018344505.1. Taxonomy (NCBI): domain Eukaryota; kingdom Metazoa; phylum Arthropoda; class Insecta; order Coleoptera; family Carabidae; genus Nebria; species Nebria ingens. The sequence continues at coordinate 75,706 of JADQWA010000096.1, forward strand.
ACGGTCGAACTTCGATAACTCGAATGTTTGATAACTCGAACAAAATTGTTTGACATTGTACAATTTTAAGGCAGTCGTTTTTCTATTTTACGTTAATATATAATTTTGGATTTGCTTTGAATCAGTTGACTTATTATAGATAGTGTAATTGATTCATTTATCTACCAAAGAATTCTAGATATGATTTTTATTTTTCTTTATGTTGGTCGTGAACTATGATGACTTTCATTAGGATTTAAAAACATTTTAATATACCACTAACGCAAGATTTATAGAATTACTTATCGGAGTAACTTCAAAATATAACCTAATTCATATTTTTGGATTTTATGTTTATCTCGATTAGCTTTTGGTAGCGTATTAAGATTGCATTTATATATTGATTTTGGAGTAAAATTTACTTTACACTGATCTACTAACAGATTTTTTTTCGTATTATGAAAAACCCTTTAGACATTATAGATTTAGGGGAGATATCACTTCCCTTAGCCTCTTTTTCTACTGTCGCCACAACGGCGACGGTTTTGTTTGTCGGAAACAGCATGTGCATGCGTAGAGGAGAATATCTCACAAAAAAATAATATGAAAAGAAAATAGGAAAATACGCCAAAAATAGTAGGGTTATGAAGATTCTGCGAGTAAAGCAAAATATGAAAAAAATTATTAGTTTAATTAAACAACAAATACTATATCTAAAATGTTTTTAAATATACAGAAACTAGTCAGAGTTTAATTCTTCGATACCAAGGAATCAAATGTATATTATTGATTACAAGTAACATTTAATGATTTTTCTAATTCTAATTAATGAACGTGACTAATAATGTCTCATTTATTCCTATTACATTGCTATGAATCACATTCGTATTATACATTATTAGTTGGGGATTTTGAAACCACAAAACTATTTTATCTTTTATAACACCACATGCATATACATATAGGCGAATTCACATAAGAAGAACATTTTTTGTGGCATGAATAACCACTACAGTCCATATGATTATATGTAAAAAGTGTATGATTCATGCCACAAAAATGTTCTTCTTATGTGAATTCAACTATATATTATTTTGAGCTAGCATACATTCATATGGGAATTTAGTTTGAAAAACTGTGGAATTATTAGGTATTCTGGGAAAAATCCATGTCTATTAGTGAATCATTATTTTAATGAGGATACATTATTTATTAATATATTTAGGTCATATAATTACGTACCAAACCTGTATTAAACAGATTCTGCGACGGATTAGCGTTTAAACCAACAATGAAAAAATATTTATTTTTATGAAATTTAAAATACAAAAATAATGCGCAAATGCGTTGAGAAATATCTGGTACTGTTACGTATATTAGCTTATATTCTATTGTTTACTTTAAAGCTATTTTTAACTATTTATATTTAAGTTATTTTTTCAATCTTAACTCTTGACTGATATAAAAATCATTATACATACGACAGCTAAAATGCTACAAGTTAAATTTAATACATCTGGAGTATCTTGCACTAGATTTTCTATACGTAGTAGGTATATTTTGTTTAGATAGGAAAGGATATTAAAATATATTTTAAAAATTCAAGAAAATATAATTATTCATTACCGTTATATTAGAAATTATTGTGACCGGAAGTTTTTTAGTTTTCAAATGAACTAAAAACCTAACAAAATATTTATATATATAAAATTTTTAATATTTTGCTAACCTTTTAAACACTATTACACTAAAATACATACTGACACACACACACAGACGGAATTCTGAAAATAGTCAAACTCAGGGAAGGTCAAAAGATGTATATTCGTTAAAATTTCGAGTTCGAAAATTTTCATGAGTACAGTACTTCTTTAAATACATTTATCATATGTACAAGTGAGTAAAAAGTATTTATTTGATAAGCTAATACAAAGAAAATTAAATTTCGAAGTATTTTAAGTAATAACTACAAGTTCAGTTGTATCATTATTACACAATTAACCCTTCCATCATAGTTTAGTTATGCTTAGTCCTAAGTAATTATAAACAAGTAATGTTTATCGATCGTAGATTAATATAAATTTAAATACGTTATTTTGATATGTTTACACTTTACAAGCACCAGTGCAAACTATACTTGTACTGATACTATACAGCACTGGCTTGAAACTTTTTTTATGGCCCCTTCTCGATTCATAAAAAGCCCCCCCCCCCCCAATCTCTAATCCGGTACTGCAAAACATGTTTTCCTACGCTAGCATTAATAAAATATTCAGTTATCGAAATTGCTTTCCCTGAATAGACATTTCTTACCCTTCTACATCTCTACACGTGGTGTGCTTTTGTGACCTATTTTCATTGTTTGTATACACACATTAAAAAATATGGTTTAGAAATATGCATGAAATGAATGTTGCAATGGTAATAAACACCATTTTCATGATTAATTTTGATAAATAGCCCCCAACAAAGTCCCATGGGTGTAGAATGGGAGTGGTAAAATAATTTCACCTAATTTAATAGGACATTTGCCTTTTTGTTATATCTATTTTATATAACACGATTGGGAATGTGGGAAACACTTCTTTAGGCTTTAAATAAAAATGTAATGCATCAAAAAATTATTAACTTTATATGATTCGTATAAGGTTAAGGTGAAACGTAATCGTGAACAAAATAAAATTTATGTAGGCAGTCAATTATTTATAAATTAAGACTCAACTTTTTTTGTATAGAAACATTTTATAGTAAATCAGTTCTAGTTATAAATTATTAAGTAGTAATATAATTCTTAATTTTACAAGCGTTTACAAAAGCGTAAAATATTAGCTAAACGTCATTTCGAATGTTTCCGTTTTGAACTGATAACAATATCAGAAACAACTAAAATTTATGTTATCTTAAAATAATATTTATCACTCATCAGAATTACAAACTGCAATTGCTTAAGCGGAACAATGATTCATTCATATTGTTGTTATGATGTCACCATTTAGAAATTGCAAAGTTAATATTCACTATTTATATATTTCGGTAATGATACTGTTGTGAGTGAGAGGGTTTAATTCTGCATATTGATAACAGAATATTTATTATTATTATTTAGGTCTATTTTACTAAAAGCAATTATATGTTTATTGCTTTAGAATTGCTTTTAAATACTGAACCAGATACCTAGATTTAATAACAGTATTTTTGTTCATTAAAAATAATAATTTGTTAACATGATTCATCCATTTCCGAAATTCTGCAAGTATATATTTTGAACGTTACTTTTGAGTGTCTGAATCGATTCTGCTAAGGTAGTAATGTGTGCGCATGTGCGTCAATATATTAAATGTATGAAATTTGCTGCAAGCTGTGTCAGCGCAATTAATGTTGGGTAACAAGGCTCAACTTCCATTTATATAAAAAATAACTGCGTTAGTTCATAGCTCACTAGATGGCTTCCAAAGCGTAGCTTTTAAATGTGTATATATAAAAATTGTAAATTTTTACTAAAGAGTCAATTAGTTTTGGTATCTCATAGGACTTGGTATTCATATTTATTTAAAATGAGCTGTGTAATATTCCATATTTGTTTTGTAAGAATTTGAAGAAAATTTGTAAATACAAAAAATACTTTGTGAGTATTCGTATAACTAAACAACTAGTTTAAATGGAATAATAGATTTTTTATGAGGTAGTTAAAACTGTTCATATGCTGCCTACGTTCCAATTAAATTAAATAGATAAATTGCAGAGGTTCTGATAGTATTTCATAGACATACAGGACACATGCATACAACTATATGCATTTCATATAATAATAAATAATATTACCACAATTAGTAAATATATATTCTTTTCGGGCAGCATAAAAATGCGTTATTTACGTGTTTTGTTGATGATTTTGGATGTGTAATACCAAAACATACAAAAAGACATATTTATTATTCATGCCTCATAAGACATTCATTCAACGTGGTTAACAATACAACCACAACATATTGACTAACAGCCTTGTACTAGTTATTTTGTTTTACGTGAAACACCTTGAAAAATACAGGTCAAGTTTATCAGTAATCAAACAGAAACATCTAATTATGTTTAGGGTGTTTTTAACCTTCTCTAACCGAAATATCGTTTCTATTTAATTTACAACTAAAACTTGGAAAATAAACCTTGCTATGCCATGTTTTTTGTTGTTGATACCATAAATAAGCTCAGATAAATATTAGCAATATTTATATTGTTGATATCGAAGACTGTTCTATATTATTAGCATTTACATTTTTTAAACCCTAGAGTTTTCATTTTACGCTATTTCGTTAAAAAAAATATATATTTACTCCCTAACCCTACATTTTTTGTTAGTGTGTATTTAATAATATTTTTTTTCTTAGTTGGCTGGCCTAGCACTCATTGGTCTTGGTGCTCTTTTCTATTTAGAATTGAACACTTACGAAAAAGTGATCGATGCCCAATTCCAGATCGCCCCAACTCTAGTACTCATTATTGGAGTAATTGTTTTTATAATCGCTTTCTTCGGATGCTGTGGAGTATGTCGTGAGAGCTACTGCATGTTGGTTACAGTAAGTAAACATCTAATATAATATTAATTTGCTGTACAGTTTTATTTTCGTATAGCTATAATTTGTTTATATTTAAATAAATCTTAACGGTATATTTCGTGGAATAGTAAACAGGTCTGTTAGAAATCTAAATGTTATTGCAAGTTTACAAAATTGTTTTTAATATTAAATTTAAAAGGTATCATACAATGAATAGTCATTTTTATATTAAAAGAAAAATAGATTGTGAAAATAGGATCAATTATAAATTAGATAAATTTAATTAATTTCATTTTCAGTTTTTAAATAAATTTTTTTTTGAATTTCCGCGCACAAACAGGCAACAAAACGAAAATATTTCAAATAGATTCAGGGTCTAATTGGTTATTGTTATTTAATTGTTTTTCCTTCTTATAATTTTAGTATGCTGTATTGCTTTTGACGATTTTCGCTATTCAATTGGCCATCGGTGTCTATGCTTACCTGCAAGTAAATGAGAGCGGTGATGTTGAACCATTTATTAAAAAGAGCTTATATAAAGTTTACAATGATAACAACAAGGAGTCGAAGGAATTCATGGATCTTATTCAAAAAGAGGTAAATTCGAAAAGTTTATTATAATTTACTAATATTGCAATGGTGAACAATTTTTTTTTATTATGAATATCGTATCAAGTAATAATTAATTTCCGCGTTGGGTTAGTTGCGAATGTTACGAGAAATAAATGTTAGCATATACGATACATTTTTTTAAAAAAATGTATTAAAGATAATTTGCACTTCAGCTTCCAAGGCCACTAGTGCTAGGTATAGTAGTGTGAATATATATACACACATATACATACACATACATACACATATACATACATATATACATACATATATACATACATATATACATACATATATACATACATATATACATACATATACATACATATACATACATACATATACATACATACATACATATATATATATATATATATATATATATATATATATATATATATATATATATATATATATATACATACATACATATACATACATACATACATACATACATACATACATACATACATACATACATACATACATACATACATACATACATACATACATACATACATACATACATACATACACACATACATACATACATACATACATACATACATACATACATACATACACACATACATACATACACACATACATACATATACATATATACATTCCTATATAATTATAACATACAGATGTACACATTTGTGGTTCAAGTTATTTTTAGATTTGTTGCATCAGATTTGTGATTTTTAGGTAGTTGATGATGTTTACGTGTGATTTTTTGGTTTGGTTTAGTGCTTCTTTTAAGGTATTTGGGATATTACGATACATTTATGTATAAATTAAAATTATGAGTCGTTACCTCATGCGATTTCGCGGCAACATTTTGCGTATATTCCTTCAATTTCAAGATTAATTAGTACCAGAGTAATAGTCATTTTCTGTTTTAATTACTTTATTTATTCGGGTGCTAATTACGTTAGAATTACATTGATATAAAATTGACGAACACAGAAAGGGACTTTTATGTTTTTAGCGGTCATTTATACCATCTTAGTATTTTTCAGTGTTTTGAATCCTTTAACAAGTTACTCATTTGTCATTTGTGCCTTTATATCATATTTATATTTGTTTATAACATTTTTTTAATTTTTGCTCAAAAAATTACCCGAAATAATACATCTGAGAGAATATTTTCAAAAATGCGTTCTGGATGTAACTAACCTGTAACAAACGCACAAGTGTATTTAGTAGTAATTCGTTGAACCATACATCTGTTACTAACATGTAGATGATTATCTTTTAAAACATTTATTTTGTATTCTTATGTCAAGGCGTTTGTGTTGTGTTAATCTGTGCGCATTTAATGAGATACAATATGCATTTTTGGTGAGTATATACATTTTTAATTGTCTAATTATTTTACCAAAAACATACGACTGTAAAAGTCAGGTAATGACATCATCAAATTTTGAAATATGTCACAATTCAGGTTCATAAGAAGTTTTAGTATGTTATTGTAGGCACGTCTAGGTTACAAGAAAACCTCACTTATAATCAATTTTTCTGGCTTATAAATGCTTATTAGATATCAAATTTCATTCATATTGAATCATGCATTAAAAAATTTGAATTGAATTCTATAGAATACTCTAAAAGTATTTCAAAAACTACTTCAGCATGGGATTAGTAAGTATGTAACTGAACTAACTCTAGATCACGCGCATACTTTAACTCAAATGTGTGGCACTATTTCTATTATAAAAATAGCAGTTTTTATTTATATTCTTGTTCCTATTGTGAATATTTGTATTATCCTTATTATTATTATTATTTTGTTTTGTAATTTTTACGAGTAGGTATACTTTGTTAACAATAATATATCAAATTGTAAATAAAATGTTCGTGAAGAATATACTTAAAATTAAATACTATTTATGAGTAGCCATTTTGTGTAACAAAGTTCCTAAAGTTCTGCCTTAGCAAACCTTAAGGTCAAATGGAAAACTTCACCTGTAATTTACTTCGGTTAAGCGGTACGTCGGCGGGGTTTTCCGGTTCCCCTGTTTAGGAAACGCACACATATGTATGTACATACATGCGACTCGATAATTTCAGAATTCCATACCATACAGATATATACAGGTTAGCTTAAAAGTACACTAGTCATGGCAAATATCGGCCACGCACATAACACGCTGAAGAGGGAACATTCCATATTAGCGGCGCACACAATAATAATATAATACATACATACACAACTTCATGCCTATTCCCAGCAAATGGGGTGACAGAAAATCCTTTACATCCATTCATATGTTGACAATCTTACGCCATTCAACTCTATCCTTACAAATCATAAATACAATATTGAAGAGAATGTGAATAAATTATTTTTTGAATTTAATTATTTCATTATGTTGTATTTATTCTATTTTTAACATTTATTATTATTAGGCTCAGTTGTATAGAACCTTGGCCTTGAATTAATTAATTAAAAAAAAAAATCTGTTGGTTTCGCTTATATTTTTCCTCAAATTAATGCCAAAAATTCGTTATGCTTCATTTGTATTTTAAATGTGTGAAAATTAACATGGTTTGACGTTTGTTGATATATTCCTTTACGTATGCTTATTCTATTCACGCAAAATAAATTTTGGTATACGTTGTTGAACACAATATATAAATTAACTTTGGCTCGTTAACTTAAAATTGTATATTTGTTACTAAATTATTTTCTAGTATTTTTTTAATCAACATTATAAAAAAACATATAAGATATAAAAATGTTGTTCACCAGTGTTATTTGAATTAAGCTCAAAATATCTATTTTTTGCCACATAATGTATAAAATAAATTGTGTAAGTTTTATATTTATTTATAGTTCAAATGTTGCGGTGTGGTAGGACCCACCGATTATAATTTAATAGTGATGCCTCCAAGTTGCTGCCAATTTTACGATACCGCCTCTTGTACAGTTATTACTGCTTGGAAAACCGGATGTGCCTCTAAACTTGCCGAAGGAATCACGGGTGCTGTACAAACCGTCGCATACGTTGCTATTGGTATTGCCGCTATAGAGGTAAATAAAATGTTCCTTGCTTATATTATTGGTCAAATCATATAATAATACACTGCACTAGTGTCGAATCTACAAGATAAAAGCTTATTTGCATGGTTTAGATTTTCAATTATTTAATTTTTCTTAAAATAACATGAATTCAAGAAAAAATTCCACGCCTATAAAAATGTGTGTCCATACATTTATTTAGCTAATATAATTTTTATGTTTAACTAGTTTAGATTGAAAATTAGCGAAACATAATTGAAGTATATTTAAATAATATGCTATATAAGTATCTACGATGCTTATACTTATACTAAACATCAAATAAATACACTATTATCTACTAACAGTGATATTTTACTTGCACTTTATTATTTGATTTATAATTTTGATTAATTACATTCTTAGTTATTAATAATTTAACAAAATTATAAGTATTGATCAGCAATTGTTATATTCTGTTCTTTTTTATAGTAATTCATGACATACAAAATGTTATATTATTTTCAAGGTCATGGAGTTTAAAGCGCCTATGGCGCTTATAAAGTTATACAAAATAGTATCATTACATTTATTATATATTCATTTTATACCATATAACTTTCGATTTTTGAAGTATTGAAAAAATGACATTATAATATTATTTTTATTTGATTTTCAGATAATTGGAGCAATATTCGCGATTTGTTTGGCTAGTACATTGAAGAATGAATCACGAAGGCGATACGCATAAAAGACTATATATAAATGGTAAAAAATTTCAATTTTCGAATAAAAGTGTACGTTTATTTATGTTCTATTCTAATACCAGTTACAATAATTATTGATAGTAGATTTTCCAATAATTTTATTTAATGATATATTAAAAGTTTGTTATTTCGACTTTGTAATCAGATGCGTTATTTTGTATTGATTAAATCTTTTTTTTTGTAAAATATATAAATGTTCAATATTCGTTACGAACAAATAATTACGTTAAGTATATCTATAACAGTTTAAGAAATTTATGTGTCAACTTTTGAATGTTATTTTTATACTAACTGTTGAATATTAGTATATTTTTTATAATATGTAATTTTATATAATATAAAAATAAAACAAGTTAAACTTATTTTACTGTATTATAATTAAATTTAATCATTGCGTGCTGCAAGAAATCTTATTCCATTTACAAGGCAATTCAATTTGGAGTTACGAATCAGTTACTACAGTTCGCCAAAATTACAATATTACAAAATGATTATTTTTAACATTTCAACACATTAATTTAGGGAAGTGTACGTATATGAAATATATACTATTTTGTATGTAAATCGAATTTTCATCATCAAATTGAAAGATTCTATTAATGTTACAGGTACATACATAAGTTAATCTTACATGAGATACGGCGAGCAAATATTTGATACCATAAAACTTTTGTCAAACTAAAATCTTGTTCACCAGTGTTATTGCAAAAATTAACTGGGAACTAATGTTAATATTTTATTTAAAGTTCAAATGCTGTGGTGTCACTGGAGTAGACGATTATTTCAGGGGCGTGGTAATCTTGCCTCCAAGTTGCTGTGGGATTGAAGATAAAGCTTGCCTTATAAGTAACGCGTTGAGAACCGGCTGTGCCTCTAAACTAGCTGAAGGATTTGGCGCAGCAATGGAAATGATCTCATATGTTGCTTTTTGTATCGCTGCAATAGAGGTAAATATAATATTTGTATTAATGATTGAATATTTGATTTAACAATATGTTGTTCTGCAAAGTTGTGACGTCATTATAATGAATATTTCAGAGGAGAATAATTATTAATTTTTCACGTTTTAAAGTTATCAGTGATTTATATAATAATGATATGTTGGTAAAATTGTAGCTTACCAAGGAATCACATTTTTAAATAATTTTATATTTGGTTGTTTTTTTCAAGTACAAATGGCCTAATTTATTTTTGTCTGATTCGATTGATTCTGAATCAGTTCGAATAAAGAATACAGGCGTGTTTTTTTCCACCATTGATCGTAGTATCTAAAAAAATCTTAACAATTTCATTTCATGTATTTTTATCGCAACGACTAAAATTTAAAGGAATGAATGGATGTTGTAAACCGATCATACATTGCGAAGTTGGAGTTTCGAAAGAAATATGAGTAAAACGTAAATGTCAAAAATCAAGATCGTTCTGATGGGTGGAAAGAACATGTCTTACGTCTGTAGTTAGAATCAGGTTTAGATACTGACGTAGAATATCTGCTAGTCAATTTTGACTTTCATCTAAATTATGTAATTACTGTTTCAGTTGCTTGGATCAGTATTCGCTATTTGTTTGGCTTGCGCGTTGAAGAACGAATCGGGAAGAAGTTATGCATGAAGAAATAAATAAAAACAATAACATTTCTCAGGTTTCGAATACAAGCGTATATTTATTATGTTATATGCATTATTACCAGTCACAACACTTATTGACATTAGATTTACAAATATTAAAAAAAAAACATTTTTTGTTGATAAATATTCTTCTTTTTGTAAAAGATTATGTTAGATTCTAATTTTAAGCTATTAGTATTTTCTATTCTGTTATTTAGTGTGCACTATACAACAAGTGTGAATTTTTCAATGCAGCGGTTTTCTACTTATAATTCGTTTACAGTGTACGTGCCACGTTTCTTGGGTCTGGTGTGAAATGGATATGTCTTTTTATTAATATTTTATAACTCAATTGTAAAATTAATTGCGTTTTAATAAATCTCCAATTAATATAATACATTATACCGTTGATTGTAGAAATATTACTACAATCAACGATTATACTAAATGCCAAATCCTTATTTGCCTTTTTTGCGCTAGATTCTTCAATGCGAGTTTTGTTTGGCATTGTTAATCAAATGTTAAATTACAGTAGCGCAATGCACCATTCAAGATAAGTCAATTTTTAAAATCAACGTATATAATTATAACAGCAATTCATCCAGTATTAAATAAATATTTAATTACACGTGCTTATAAATATTTATTTATAATAAACATATATTAATTATTATATTTTTATGCTAACTGTTATTTTTCTATATATACATATATATATATATATATATATATATATATATATATATATATATATATATATATATATATATATATATATATATATATATATATATATATATATATATATATATATATATATATATATATATATATATATATATATATATATATATATATATATATATATATATATATATATATATATATATATATATATATATATATATATATATATATATATATATATATATATATATATATTATATATATATATATATATATATATATATATATATATATATATATATATAGATATATATATATATATAGATATATATATATATATATATATATATATATATATATATATATATATATATATATATATATATATATATATATATATATGTATATATATATATATATATATATATATATATATATATATATATAGATATATATATATATATATATGAATATATATATATATATATATATATATATATATATATATATATATATATATATATATATATAAGATGTGTATATATATGTATATATAATATATATATATGTATATATATATATATATATAATTGAAGATGCTAATATCTATATAAATAGGTATTGTATACAGTAATGGGCATAATAGTATATGACTCTTAAAGGTTATGAATAAGTAACAAAGTTTAGTTTATTTTTTATTATTAGTTTATGTTTATTATTAATATATACCTACTACGTATTAGAAGTAAAATGCAAGACATTGCAGATGTTTTAGTCCTCAAATGAAATAAAAACCTAACAAAATATGTATATATAATGTTTTAATATTTTACTAACTATAAGTATAACTTCGTATACCTACGTAACCATAGCAACATAAATAAGCCATTCAAACATTTAAATAGTAATTTTCTTGAAATCTGTAAACTTTTTGAAGACATTTTTTAAACAAAAGTTGTGCATAATATTAATATCTTTCATTTTGAATACTAGTATATTTTTCTTTAAGTACAGCCGTTTTGGAGATATTGCAGAATTTCGAAAAAATGACAAGAGTAAACATGCACTTCCGGTTTGAACATTCTTTTCAAAAATAGGAGATTTTCTTCCGAGACATATACAAGTCTTAAGTTTAAAGTTTGAAGATTATTGCATTGGCAGTTTTGGCTGTAGAGTGTTCACACATACACACACAGACGGAATTCTACAAATAGTCAGACTCGGCTCAGGGAAGGTCAAAAGATATATTTCCGTTAAAATCTCGATTTTTTTTTTCATGATTACAATACTTACTTATTACTTCGTAAAAAGAAAGTAATATTATGTAGAATTTATATTGAGATATGTATATCTATACGTATGATGTGCCAATATCGGTGAAGAAGTAAATAAGATAATTTTCAAAATGTAATTTTGCTAGAAAAACGGACACTTCACCTCGATAGTAAATAACATTGACTCATACAGCACTTCATATAATTCCATTCCAACTCGGTAGCTGTAGCATATCCTTACAGGTACGTACATACATACAACACATGTTTACAGGACTATGGGATTTGTCTTATTAATTTCCCGCACAATATCTTTGTAATATTTTAATAACTATTATATCCTGGTATTTGAATTTATAAAAATTTTCCAACGTTAGCGCATTCTTCTATCTCATTTGTCGATCTTATCTAGTTTAATAACTACAAAATTTACAGATAAGGGATCGCTTAATTTATATAAATCATTTACTGAAACGTATATCATTTTAATTTGTGAGTGTTTTTGGTAGTACATACACGTTATATTCAAGATGGGTTGTGCAACTGGAATTGTAAAAACTCTCGTATTTATATTTAACTTAGCATGTGCGGTAAGAATAAACAGTATTTTAGTATTATTTATGTGTATTTCTTAAAACCCGCGACTATATTTTAAGAAAAACCATCAGGTCCGTTTACTTCTAAGAAAATGCGATTTGGCGCTACTGTGTGCATGCGCCAAAAAGAGCATTTTGCAGCTAATGTATAAACTAACAATCTGAAGTCGGTAATTGTAGTTTCTATATTGGAATAGCGACAGACTTTTAAAAAAGTAGACAGATTTAAACAGCGCGAATTTTAAAAACTAAAAATATTCTTCATTATATTTTTAATATCGAAGAAGTCAGAGGTCGATAAGACAAATTAATATTTAAAAAAAATCATCATTCGCGAAACAGAATTAATACCCTTCGGAGTTCTACCACTAAAGCTCGTCTTATACAAATAATTCATTTTTGGAACACTCTAAATTGTGTAGTATTATACTACCTACAATAACAGCTCGTCTTACACTACACATTTGATGTGTATATGTATCTGAGACCGCTCTACTAAAATTGTTTATTACATTCGCGCTAATACTGGGTTCCTAACTATGAATCATTCGTGCGATTGTATTTACCCCAACTCTTATCTACTTTAGATAGGCGCGTGCTATGCGAAATACGAATGATTTTTAACTCGCCGTAAAAAAGTAATAAACGTATTTATTTTTAAAATAAATTAAAATTTATTGAATTGTTTTTGTGTTTTCCGGCTTGCGCGATGCTATGAATAATACATATGACTATATTGATTACTATATCATTGTTGATTTAATTGATACTTCGATTATTTTAATTATAGTGCAATAATAGTTATTGATACAGAAATTCGACATGCCAAAGTTTAGGCAACAGCTCGCCGACGCCGAGTATACTTTTTATAATAACCAAGGAATAAAGATATCTTTGATTGACAGCCAATACTAAACAGCTCGCCGAATATCTAATGTTTATATCATTCAAGATATAAAATAGATATCTTTGATTGATTACGCTATATTGTCATTGTTGATTTGATTGTTACTTTGATAATTTTAATTAAAGCACAAATATTCTTTATTCATTCAGAATCTCGCCATGCCAAATTTTAAGCATTGGTCGAAGGCGAGCTCTGAGCTAATTTATATTATTATGTTTCAAAATATATACATATATATATATATATATATATATATATATATATATATATATATATATATATATATATATAAATAAAAAATATAAATGATATCCTCAGAGCTCGCCTTTGGCCAATGCCTAAAATGTGGCATGGCGACATTCTGAATAAATAAAGAATATTAGTGCTATAATTAAAATTATCAAAGTAACAATCAAATCAATAGTTTGCAAATATAATTATGAAAGAAAAGAAAAAATAACATCAAATATTACTCGGATGAGTACAGTCGTAAACTCGACCGAATATTTACCATTCATTGAAATAAATCATATGAATATGAGTCACAGTTTAGTGACTTTCTGAATTTTGAGATAACATTTGCTTCTTGCGTTCATACGCAGAAACAAGTTATTTGACTTTTATTGAATATTTTCTAAATTCAAACATAATATTTATTATTTTTATCTTTCTGTACAGATAAGATAAGAATACAATTGTGAGATAACAAATTTTCGTTTGTTTTTCCGCTTCATCTAGTGGTGAATTTCTCAAGTTCACACTATGGATACAAACTATTAGGCTTAGTTCCTTTTAACTTTTTTTTGCATAGACGGCGCCACCTTTCAGTTAGATATATTCAAAAAATCTTAGATTCGCGAAAACGCTATAAAATTAGAAATAAGCTATTTTCACGCCACAATAAAAGATATTTCGTTGAATAAAATGTAAGAAAGTTTATTTCGAACACATTGGTACCATACTTTTGGTCTTAATACCATAAAAATGACGAAAAACCATTAAATCCAAATATCTCCAATCTGGCCTTAGTATTGAAAAAAATAAAAAAAACATGGATGTATATTTGCATAACGAATACATGGTAAAAATTTCGTTTATTTTGAGCTTGTAATGTAGTAGATAAAAAATAAAAACCCTCAAAATAGGCACTTTTTCATAGTTTTTATTTTTTATCTGCTATATTACAAGATCAAAATAAACGAATTTTTACCATGCATTTGTTATGCAAATACACATCGAGTAGTATTTTTTTATTTTTATTTGCAAGGCACGATGTTTTAGCGAGCTTGATGGTTCACCTTAATATAATTCGTATTTGATCATAGTATGCATGCGAGCTGCAAGTTAAGCATCATTGGAAAGCCGAATTAAAAGTATATACTAGTTTCTAAAGTACAAATTGATGATTTATTTTATAAGTAATGTTGCTGAATTTTTATAGCGTTAGTTTCGAAGTACTTAAATAATTATTTTAAAATTTCAAAAAAATTTGTTAGTTCTTTTAGTTAGCTGGGTCGTTAAGCATAGGTATGATGTAAGACGGAAATATGACTTCTCAGTAATAATATATTTGTATGTATAAATGATATTGAATTCAATTTGTTAATTTTAACTTGTAAACCGTGCTTTTACAGCAAGTAAATTTATTTTTATATATATAAATTTTAGTCACATATTTGACTATTTTACAACCTATATTATTTTTGTGATGCTATTAGATAAAAAATATTTATGTGTAATATTGATTCTGTCGGTACAGGTATGGCCATGTTAGTTGAAACATGAGAATTAACTGATTAGATATATATATATATATATATATATATATATATATATATATATATATATATATATATAAAAAAAAAAATTGGATGTCATTTTTCTGTGCAAATATTGAGTTGCACACATATATGCACACAAAAAATACACACACACACACACACACATATATATATATATATATATATATATATATATATATATATATATATATATATATATATATATATATATATATATACATACACACATGTGTGTGTGTGTATTTTTTGTGTGCATATATGTGTGCTACTCAATATTTGCACACACACATTTCACCCAAAAATATTTTTTTAAATATTTATGAATTACTTAATAACAGAAATTACAGGACCTATAGTGCCGAAACTCCTTTGGTTAAAACAATAAAAATAAAGCCATTTCCACTTTCTAACGAATTGTTGTGAATTCCTCTTTTGAAAAGCTAATGAATGCCATCGTTTTATGACATCATAGTTTTCATGCTTCATGGAGATTCGTCTTACGATCAACATGGCTGATCGATAAATGACTGATATATAATTTATGTTATTTTAGATTGTAGCTATAGTCCTCATAGCTGTTGGTAGTTTGTTTTATGCTGCAATAAGTAAAGTCGATGAAGTAACTAAAGGTAATTTTACTGTGGCTCCTTCATTGGTGATTGCAGTAGGTGTTATTGTTTTCGTCATATCATTCTTGGGATGCTGCGGCGTTTGCCAAAAGAATAGTTGCATGTTAACAACGGTAAATATATCAATTTGTCTTTTTACTGATTATTGAAAATTCATAATGTAAGTGATTCCATAACATTTCTATTTCAGTATGCAGTTATTCTATTATTGTTATTAATTGTACAAATAGTCGCTGGTATATATGGAGTTATACAAGTTAAAGATAATGACAATTTCAAAAAAGAAATTAAAGACAACGTTAGGGATTCTTTAAAAGTCTATGACAAAAATGAAGGTGTGAAAGACGCTTGGGATTCGGTCCAACAAACGGTACGTTTAGAAATAGTAAATTAATATCTAGTTAATCACGTAAAAAAGTTAGTTGGTAGTTATACATATTTTCTTTGAATGTTTATTTTAGCTAAGCTGTTGTGGTGTCGATGGTTCCCATGATTGGATATCGGAAGGAATGTCTGTACCAGATAGTTGCTGTCTTGACAAAAATAATTGTGACGTAAGCACTGCTTACAATAAAGGTTGTTATAAGGATTTGTATGATACCATAACAAATAGTGTGAAAATAGTATCTTACGTTGCACTAGGAATCGCCGCCATTGAGGTAAGGACTTAGGAAATTAAAATCAGTATTTCTATTTCATCTTTATAAATTTTTTCTTATAGTTCCTTGGGGCTTTATTCGCGATATTTTTGGTAAATTCGATGAAGAACGAGGGCAGAAGAGGGTATTCGTAAATATATTCGTGTAAAATGAATATAGAAAAGGGAATATTTTTGAGTAAAATTATATTTTTATTAGAATGTTTACAATAGTTTTTTTACAAACCAATCAATGACGTATCTGTCATATAATTACTAACAATTTAACATCCATATTTATAGAACGACTTAATTGTTTTAACTAAAACTACCTTTAATAAGTTATTACAGATATAATAATCTTCTTATTGTTTATGTATTTCTTATAATAAAATGTACAAATATATAAAACTCTGATAATAAATTTATAGTTTGGATTAAGAATTGGTGATCAGAAATAACTGCTACACAATATATCTGAAGCGAACTGCATTTTTCTTAATTTAAATTTTAAGTATATAAGTAAATTATATATATATATATATATATATATATATATATGTACTGTTACATACAGAGCCAAATTTAATCCTAAGTTATAACTTGCAAAACGCCGTTCCCTATCATAAATAAAAATAAATACTAAATATACCGATTATCAATATCCTTCCTTCAAAATAAATACACGAATATTGTATATAGTTTACTTAAATTTGCGCGAACGCTGAGTTGTAAAAATTGATGAATTTTACCAATATAACTCCGAATCCAGATATCCCTTTGAAACTTTTTACATAAGTAATTCAGTAATCATCGAGAAGAGTGATTACCGAGAAGTGCGTATGCGTGAAAGACAATATGACGAGAATTTGAAATGCTGGAAAATAATTAATGCCAGGGACAAGCAAATGACGTGGAAGTGCAATCGCCGTGAAGTATTTATGCGTTAAAGACAATATGAGAGAAGAGAAAATGCTGTGAAAGATAAAACGCTGGGAATAACATATGCGTGAAAGACAATATATAAATGAATATAGATCAATTTTTAAAATATAGGTATTTGTGAGCGAATAAGTTTGTTTTATTTAGGTGGGTATTTTGAAAAACTAGATTTTTATTCAAACGTGCACCATTTTATATATTATCAACTCAAGAAAGATAATTATTATCTATTCAATAAAGATAAGTATTAAAGAAATTGGAATAAAAAACGTCTTTACCCACAACGTTCAGGCTTTAATAAAAAAAACACGCGTTTTTTATTAAAGCCTAAACGATGTGTGTAAAGACGTTTTTTATTCCAATTTCTTTCCTATATTCCACCACAACAGAGTTGATTTCCATAAAAGATAAGTATTATTTATTCAAAAAATAAAATCGCACTATATTAAAACTTGGCTCAGCTACTTTGTGTTGCTGTAGCTCGTTTAGCTTATATATTAAGGGGAACTTTGCTTATAAGTAAATCTGTAGTCCTGCAGTTTCTGTGGAACCAATAGAAACCATTTAAAATTCAAAAGTTTCTTTTTAAGAGAAAAAAGAAAACCTCGCCGATTTGTGATTTTTGGGTCGCACCCGACCGCATATCACTTGGTCAAATATCTAGTGCGAAACCTACTTTGCTATGTAGAGACGGTACTGTTTTTTTATTTTTAAAAAAAGGTAATATAGAGAAGTCTTGGTTATAGTTTGAACATTAAGATATATTTTAAAAATATGTACATGATAAGAATGTTAATAAACAATTGTATTTATAATATAGATCTATATTTACGAAATGGTAAGAAATTTTACCAAACTATATATTAAATAAGAAAACGTGAAGCATAGTTAAGACTGTTCGAAATTCCATCTGAATTTGTTGATAAAGATGTTTAAAGATGATTTAAATATTTATAACTATTCATCTTATAATAAAAATATTTCAGCAAAATGATGATATATCGATATGTATATTATATAAGTAGTATAACGTTACTTAATCGAGAAAAATATCAACAATAAAGTCGAGTGATAACATCCTTACACCATTTGATTTTTTGAAGCAATATTAAGTTGCAGAATATATAAGGTTGGGTACTTATGAGTATAAATATAATTATTAATAGGAAATATAAATCGATTATGATAGAAAAATCTTTTTAAAACGATCAACAACGTTTCGCTTATTAGCGCGTTGTTTTTGTTAAGGTTGTGTGGCCATACGAATACGAGCTGATTCACGGGATCGATTGTGAACCTCTGCTGTTCTCAGTGTGATACCGAAGATGTCTTCGTGGTAACGGTTTTCATCCTAAATTAAAACAAAATAATCATAATTTAAACAAAATAAAGACTAGTGAACAGAGAAATAAATGAGAATATTTAAATATATTTGATGAATACTGGAAACGAGTCAACAACATGTTGACATTTTAGTAAATAATTAGTTATGGCAATAATAAATATGTTTTTACCCGGAGAGATAGCATGAATGCTTCCACATCGGCATCGCTCATTTGTCCTTGGCGTTGAATAATTTTCTTTAGTGTTTGGTAAACGTGTTCAGCCATCGTGCAGTCACCACACACATAGAAATGACCGTGATCGATCACTAGGAGTTGATAAATTTCAGCTGCCTCTGTTAGTGCTATATCTTGCACATAAGTCTAGAAAAATATTCAAATAATTAGCATGAAAAGTTTACAGACAATTTTAAAGATAACAATTTAAATTAGTTATAATTCAATAGGATTGGTACTTCTAGTTAAAGTGATTTTAAAATAACGAATTTACATCATATAAGTAAAAGTCAAGCTTTATAGAAATATATATATGTTTTAAAAAGATTTAAAGTTAGAAATGCGTAGAGTAAAAAGACATGAACAATTTTGTGTACACTTACTTTTGGTACATTTGGTTCTCGGGATAGCGCCAAGAATACTTTTTCGAATACACCCTTCTTCATCATTTCTTGTTTTTCACTATAGTAGAGGTCGAGTTCCTTTTGACGGCAGCCGAAGAATAGCCACATTTTTCCAACGTTTATTTTTGATGCAAGTTGCGAGTAACGTTCCTGCCAAAATCCACGGAATGGAGCGATTCCAGTGCCTGGACCCACAAGGATCACCGGTCGGGATGCATCCGGTGGCAAATGGAAATTTGGCGCACTGGAAAGAAAATACATTTTATGCAATCAAAAGTAAAACAACAATTACATCTAACAGACTTATGAAATTTTAAAATATAGACACATTACTATTTAGATATATTTTATCTACTTCAAACTGAGACGAATTTACTGTTATTTTTTTTTTGAGAAACAGAATTTCTATTTTAAAATTAGTGGGTAGCAAAAATATACTTATATTTATTTTTCTACCCAAGAATTTTATAATTCTCAATCAAAGTTAATCAAAAGTGTTTGTATTTGCTTCGTTTTTTATAATAATATTTGAAAATAAATTAAAATCAATTTTAAAATTTCATAAGACAATATTTGTAACATTTAAACAAATTTAGGAATACATGAATTACTTTTTGAAACAAAAACAAAAGGATTACCGATATTAAATAGTAATTCTGTAATAAGGCAAATTTAAAAATTAATTATGAAATTTTTTGCATATCATGAAAAATCACGCAGTTTAAATTATTTAGGAAAAAGTAATTCGGTATCCACCAGCTAAGCAAAATAGAAAATAATAATCTAAAAATCTATAACTACCTTCTAACAAATAAGTACACATCTTCACCTTCGGCCAAGTCTTGGAAGTACGTTGAACATACTCCGTAATGGATTGGTCCTTCTCCATCTTTAACAACAAAAACCCAAAATGTATAATTTCTAAAAAAAAAATTGAAAACCATTGATAATTTATACCTTCTGTCCTATAGATAACAACGGCGACGGTAAGATGTAGTTGATCTCTGTATATGGAAGGACTTGACGAAATGGAATAAAATTTCGGTTGCAGAACATTTAAATGTGTGAATAATAACGGCGCGTACGGTTGAACGGACGGAAACTCTTCCAAAACTTCCAGAAGATGTGGATATCTCCAGTGACGCCAATCTTCATAAGCAGATGAATCCTGAAATAAAATAAATATTTTTATAAACTATCATTGTAATGATCGATACAAAACAATTATTTCTAATATTAATTTGAAAATGAAGTACTTACAGTTGCTAATAGATTGAGACGTCTTTGGTCTTCTTCGTCAGTGGCAATAACTGCAAAATGTTGCAGTAGATTCGGTGATGGTGGAGTTGTGATATCCAAGAAACGTGATAGCATCTCTCGCAATGATATTACGGGTAGTTTTTCGTGCGCCTTCCATGTTTTCTCCACGCCATTGGATGTGTGATTCTCTTTCAAGATTTGGAGCTCAACTGGTGTATCAGGATCAGGGCAACCCTAAACAAATAACGAGTTTAAAACGAATTCAAAACTAAATCTACAAAAAAAAAATCATAGATACATTTTTATAACTTAAAAGCCAAAAACAAAAAAGAAAATTTCACTTAATGAAAAACAAATACACACTTTTAATCTATTGATGATTTTGTCGACTAGTTCTTGACGATTACGTGGATAAACACCGACGTGATCTCCTGGTTGGTATGACAACGTTGTCGCAAATTTGAGAGATAGTGTTGCGCGGGTAGTATTGTCTGCATGAAGATTGGTGCGAGAGATAAGTTTGCATGGTGTTACCTGTAAGAAAGAATACAATTTAAGGATAAGCACAAAGTTTGGCCAGATTAAATTAGAGTTTGCATTTCAAATTTGAATGTAGAATATTTACCTTTTTGTTGTGACTTTTAGTTAGAGCTGGCGCAATAGCATCAGCTTTGCTTTCGACGAACCGGACTGTTGTAATGGAAAGGGTCTCTGTTTCAAGGGCTAACGATGCCTCTAGGAATGCAGGATCGTCGTCCAAACAGAATGTATCACATGCCATCTAATCAAAATCAAAAAGTAATTAGTTCACGAGAGTTTTGTTTAACTATAAAAGACGTCTTTACTTCCTTGATGTAAATTGTGAATATTTAATTAGAAATAAGGAAAGGATGAACACATATTACGTTTGACTATCACCTGGGATTGGTAGTGGTGTTTTTTTACTTACTCTGAAAGCTTCAGCTGCCCATTTCTTGAAAGCTTGCTCTTGCCCGCACATCGAATCTCCAGTTGCCAATTTGATTAATCTTTCACCGCCAAGCTCGCCTAGCAAATTGTCTACATATTTGCCAAAAGCACAATAGTTTGGATACGCACTTGAGCCCAATGCAAATACTGCGAATCTACATTATGATTGAAGAAATATTAATTATAAAATCAAATCAAATATTAAGAATATTCATTGTGGGATAACTCAGTTGTGGATTGAACCAAATGGTAGAAATAAGCGTAAAAAACGTCTTAATTGAAAAAAGAATACTATTTTTTTTGAATAATTAGAACGCTGTGAAATTAAAACGTGTTCTATTTTTACCCTTATTTCTTCCATTTGATTAAGAATATTGTATTGTTTTTTGACTGAATTTTTTATAAAGAAAATAATCGCAGGAATGCTGACTCAAAATTTCGAAAAATATCTTCATTAGGAGTAGATTAATTGGCCTGGTCAGTCTTAAAGAGGACGGGTATGTACTAATGTGATAAGGTAAATGTTAACATGTTTTTAGAAAGTAATAAAAAAAGCAAAATATAAAGCGATAAAGCCATTTTTACCTGACATTGCTAAGCGCTCCGAAAGTATCTTCGTTGAACTGATCACTTTGTGATCCTCGGAGAGAGTCAAGACGATCGAGTTTTTTAACAGCGGCAGTCACATCGGTTTGACTATTCGCTTTTATAAACGATTTTGATGTGGCCATTGCCATACTATATTGGTAAGCAAATGGCAAAAGGAAGAAATTAGTGAAAGTGTTATATAAATTATAGCATTATTTATAAGAAACGATTTTTTTCTTTCAGTTTCTTCAAATAATAAAATATTGATCTATGGATCAATTAATTATGTATAGTGAAGCGTTTTTTTTTTTAATAAATGCAAATAGAAATATTTTAAGATCAAATTATTTATAGGCAAATTCATAAGATTTTTTATCTGTATTGACTTATTCTCTGTTTAAAATAAAATATATAGATTGAAATTGACATTATAGATCGCACTGTTCATTACAGTTTAAGTTAAATGTAGAATATGGTTCAAAGCTATAGAATTGTGTAGATTAAAATTGATGTTAAAGTTACAGAAAAGCGTTGTAAGTGTAATATATCTTATAAATATGTCTGTAAGTATAGAGGAAGTCATTTTTACAGAAATGGTATTGGAATATTTTCTAAAAATATTCATTTCCGTAAAGTATTTACGAGTAAAGAAATAGATTAAATTTAAATTTAATTCTTATAAAATACTTGCAGTATTATAATTAAGAAATGAAATAGAATTTACCTCATATTTTCGTCTTCATTATGAATACCAGACTCGCTCATTTTAAGAGCGTATAAATTTTTGGCGAAATCCTAAATAAAAAGAGTCACGTTTTAGATCATATACTAAACTAATAAACATGGAGAGTAACAAAAATAATAAATATTAGTAATATTGAACCAACCTCTCCATTTTCTGGTGGATCACCATTACCAAACGTAGATGTTACAACCAATAACATAGCTTCATGTTCGATGCTTGAGATGTCGTAGTCGGACATACAGTGCACTTGTGCGTTGAATGCATGGCTGAAAATTTCACCCAATTTTTTCGCGTAGTTTTCAGCGATACCTGTTTCTGTTGCGTATAAAACTGTTGCTTTAATACGCCGGGATAGAGCGCGACCGAAGAGTTTCGATGTAAACTTGACAGCTCTGTAATTTAAGAGATTAAACAACTTAAAATACATTTATTATAATAATGAATGGAGTGAGATGTTGAGACTGTGAGAATGTAGTCATTCTTGCGGAATAAACGATTAAATACAACTATCAAGGGAAGTACTGTGGTTGAGGATTTACAGCTCGAATTCTCGAAATGATACAATTTTAAATGAGACCAAAACTACATCAAACGAAATTTTGTATTGTCTTTTTTAATGTCATACGTTGAAAAAGGCACAATTTTCTTAAAAACGGTTCAACTAAATGAAAAAAGTATTAAACATATCACGCAATTAGTATCTTTAGATTGTCATGAATACAGAATTATAAATCAAACGCGATTTGTTTAAAACATAAATACGTGTTTTGCTTCAATTTTAAATTACTGCGCTAATCAAAATGATTTAAGTTTCATAACAATATTTAAATGCGGAAAGGAAAATTTAGAAAAAATAATCTATTTTGCAAAAATGATGATGAAAAACATAATAGAATATCTAACGAATCAAAGTTGTTATAAGTTAGAGAAAGTGGGTGTTTTGAAATATAAATAGTTTTGAAGGATATTTATTTCAAGTTGAATATAAAATAAATTAGAGGTAAAATGTTGACAATATACGAAATAAAAAATTTGGCTAAAAAGTCACGCTTCACAAGCAAAAAGTCGGTCGCTATTAAGAACAGTGTGTTTAGTTTAGGTAGATTGCGCTTACCTTGCAATTTGTTTGAAGTGGAACTTTCTTTGTGGTTTGGTACTCTTGCCACATTCACGTCCCTTTTTCCACACGTGACATTTCCATGCGAATTCCTGTAAAAAAGAAAATCGCGTAAAACAAATAACAAATTTAGTACACTCAAATATATGATACAATAAAAAATACTAATTTTTAAATATAAAATATACATTTACAGGAAGGTAACATTTTTAAAAATTATTGCTTGATCTTAAAACATCTGTGTAGCTAAAAAAAACTTTACGATCTAAAATATTATTAGTTAGAATGCATTAAAACTAAAGAGGGAAAATAGCCTACATTTTACGACGTACCAAAAAGTCTAGGTAATGGAAATAGAGTAGGATTCGGATACGTGACATCACTGGACACATTATCCCCATTATACCTTTACCAATAAGAATACGTGCTATACTCAATATTTTTTATCCGTAGATATATGTATTTTTAAAATACCTGGTGCACATGACTTGTTATAATAGCATTCTAGTTTTTTCTATCATATATATTGTTGAAAAGTTATTATTATTTAATTATAAACCAATCAGGGCAATTCTCTTACACCTTATCGGCTTACGTGTCCATGGTTTGATATTATTTACCAATGTGCAGTACATTCAATATTTAATTTCTTATACGAATTAATAAGTATTGTAATCATGAAAAAAATCGATCTCGAGATTTTAACGGAAAAAACACTTCTCTGAATAGAGTCCGACTATTTTTTGGAATTACGTCTGTGTGTGTGTGTGTGTGTGTGTGTGTATGATCGCTCTACAGCTTACACTGTTTGAAGATAAAATGATGAAACTTTAAACTTAAGATTTGTATATGCCTGGCAAGAAAACCTTTTCATTTTGAAAATAATATTCAAACCGGAAGTGCATGTTTACTCTAGTAAATAACTTATTTAAAACAGATATCAAATAAAATAATTTACACATAATGAAAATGAAAAGTAAGTACCTGGTAATCATATGACGGCTTCAAGAAGTACAGTGCCATTTCTTGGTGGAAAACTGGTGTAGCAGATCCGGATAGTGGCGGAACGATCCAAACCCAATCGGCGGGGCATCCATTTCTTAATCGCTGTTCATTTTCCAAGTGTTTCATAAACGATTCCGATGCGGTATGGTGATCGACAATCGTAACATTCAGTTTTTGGAAGCTGTGCAACACGGCTAGATTCATTTCGACAAGGGCACGGTCCTTCCATAACGTCACAGGTGTACGAGTGTCCAATCCCATTTTTAGAGCGATAGTCTATTCAGAAAATACAAAGCATGTTTAGAGTTAAAGAAATCATGTGTATTCGTAAGTGCATGAGATTATTTACATTCATGTTTCTAAATCGTTTGATTAAACAAAGTCGAATTCAATTCAAAATTAAATATGATGAAAATGTTTAAACATTAGCGTGATTTGTATTTAATATTTTTGATAAAATAGACAATATTTTAGTAATGTCCATACAGTTAAATAATTATATCTAATTTCGTATCGTATGTATGATGCTGCATGGTAACCGTGGTTATAATAGTCCATCATTGAAATCCAAATAAATGTGTTTACACGTGCTGGCAATATAACCCAACCCAAACCATATAAGTTAATTACAAACTTCAAATCCCTAATACGTCGAAGCGATGCTATGGACATACAGTGTTATAACCTGTACTGACGCATTTACCAATTTCAAAGGATGTTACAAATCTGCTCGTCCAATTGCAACGTCCATACGATGCATGGTAGCCATAGTTCGTGATTACGTAGTTATATACTAACTAGTTTCACTTGCAAAACGAACGTTCAATACATGAAATGGAAGCTGCGAAATCGGTTATGATTGAGTTTAATTGACTACACCTCCACCATATGTTGACGTTGACCAATTAAATTGGTGTTTGTATTACTAATTTTCAAACATAATAATATAATTGAGTACAAGCAAATAGTAACTAATTCTATTATTATTTAAGCTTATAATACGTCGTAAACACGATGCTTGTTTGCGTCATTTACACGTGATAACTGTCAAATGCAGCATCTTCAAATATGTTGTATATTAACAATAACATAACATCAGTTTTTTAAATTATTTACCTATTAATTTATATTTAATAGTAAAACGCAAAATATATTCTGAAATTTAACTATGAAATTTAGGAAACTCAGCTTAATTAATATATAATTTTAATTAAGCAACAAATAACACTAAAATTCAGACACTAACATCAGAGAAGTGATTGGTATTTAATCATTTGTCACGTGTTCAATTTAAACTTATACAATATAATAGATCAAGATATTGAGCATAGTGCTGTAGGGGTAGATTCTAATCAAGTTGTAATTTAGTAACGATAGTAGATAATTTCATATTCAGGTCTATATACTTGTAAATTAAGCATTCTATAGGTGCGGTAGTTAAAGTACTCGTATTATATATACATATATATATATATATATATATATATATATATATATATATATATATATATATATAATGATGATTGAATTGGTGATAATGTTATTATAAGATCACTTACCTCAAGCAAGTTGTAACGGTGCGAATCGCACAAATTCCTGCAACCAATTTCAGTGACCATGTACCAGCCATTGAAGGGAGCAGCGGTGAATTCAAGACCACCACAATCGAACATCATGCCAGAAACGGCCGGCACTGCATACCATTTTAGGCCTAATTCTTCAAACCAACTATAACTACGCAAACAACAATATATGGCCATTAATATTGTACACCTTCCCTGAGTCGAGCCTAAATATTTTCTGAATTCTATGTGTGTGTGTGTGAATGCTCTACAGTCAAAACTATAAACGCTATAATCATGAAACATTAAACTTAAAATTTGTATATGGCTTGCAAGATAACTTTTTATTTTTGAAAAGGATTTTCAACCAGAAGTGCATGTTTACTGTAGTATTTTTGGTCGTTTTTATAATATCTCCGAAACGGCTGCACTTACAGCAAATATAGTAATATTAAAAATGAAAGATATTAATATTTCGCACAACTTTAGTTTGAAAAGTTTTTTCATAAAGTGTACCAGTTACAAGAAAATTGTTATTAAAATTCTTAAATTTCTTATTTATGTTGCCATAGCTACGTAGGTATGGGCAATTATATTTAATAAATTGTATCAACGATGCCTGTCAATATTTTAACAGGAAAACAAATAATAATTTGGGATATTACATTTGGCATTGGACATCGATTGTTATTTTTAAAAAATTCGCATTTTAGTATCCTTATTCTTTTCTAAACAGAATAAACCTACTACGTATAAGAAAGTTCAGTTTGGGCCACTACAGATATTTTTAATATAGCTAATAGATTTGTGTGAAGAAAATAATTGCGGGATTGCAGTTATAATATTTATTTAAGCGTATTGATATAAAAAATGTTTTCATCAGAAGTAGATTTTGTCAGTGTACAAAACTGTATGATTTAACATTCGCAGTAAATAATAGTTCTACAAGTAAATGAATCATATACCGAATCAAAGTTTTATAATAGAAGAGCAAATTAGGTGCTACAATAAAGTACAGAATAATAACTTACTTGGGATGAGAGAAGGGCACTTCTAGTACTAGTTCTGGGGGTATGTCAAAGTAGTCGGGATCATGTCCGTTGGCGGACAGAACCAGTGGAAGAATATCAAATCGAGTGCCGGGTCCTCTCCAGCCGAGCTTCAGGCACACGTCGGTGAATTCAGCGTACTGCGGGTCACCGGTGATCGTGCCGTCGGGGTTGCGGTAGCCTGCATACGCAAGTAATGTTTGATTCCAAATCTTGAAGTCGTGTTTGCCATCCGTACGTTGTGGGAATATAGTAAGCGCTGAACTGTTAACAATAAAACGACAACAATCATTAGTACGGATGTTTTACTACAAGAGAACGATGATACTTGACAATTATACAAGTCAAATATCGCTGTTAACTATGTTGAAACTTTACAAATCAAAAAAGTTCTACAGAAGAAAGAAATTAACATCACTTGACTTAGGCAAAATCACGTTATGATAAATATAATAAATATATAAAAGGTTATAAAATAAGGATTAGTTTAGATTAACCGTATTTTACTAGCAAAACCACGACTTGCCCCAATTACTACGAATAATTACAATTTTACTATTTACTATAAGAGATATTTTTATTATTATTGTCTGTCTTTGTTGTCTTTTTTACAAATTAACCCTACGTTCCAAATGGGAGCTTTTATTATTTAGATTATATTATTAAGGTTATTAACATTAGCAAACTAAAAAATTATTGAAAATAAGTTACGTAACGAGTAAAATAGTGTGTATAAATATAAAAGAATTAACAGAAGAAAATACGTAAGACTGAAGTCTAGAAGGGTTGAATAAACAAACGTGATTGAAAATTGAATCTACAATTTCATTTTTCAACGCTGATTTTCGATTTAAATATTCAATATTTGTAACAATTTTTTTTAAATAAATATTGATACTATAAAATGAATAAGTAAACATTTGTAAATTCCTATTATATTAATTCCCGAAATTACAACTAGTTTTAAATTGGCTGTGAAATCTGATATTTTTAAATTGAATGTCTTTTTGTCTAAAGATAAAATTCTTATATCTTTTTTAGTTCCTGAGGGCAGCTTGAAAAAGCAAATGGTGTCAAATAACTAATGATATATTATTTACAAGGTGGTGCTATAGTGGTATAATATGTCAGTGATTTGAGTATGATATGACAGCATCTTCGGTTCAGTTGCACTTAATTAAAGAGCCAATACTCAATTAAGATTTCACGGCTTGTGGCACATGGTTGGGTTGGGTTGGGTTGGGTAGGGTTTGGTTGGCTGGTGTGGTTGTCTCTAGCTAGCTAGCACTTGATGGATATTAAATTGTCAGCCAGCCTAATAACATTTCGACTTGAACTTTCAAGTGGTAAATTTTGTACATTTACTTGTAGTACTTGTACTACAACTTGCTACTTACTTAGTTTGCTAATACTGTGTGCAACAGTAACTATATGCCTCATCTTCTGTTCAAAACAAATGCATTTGGTATACCACTTATTCAAATGTTCAGTTCAAGTGTTTCGAATTTAAATGAAATTTAAATCGAATTTTCAATGTCTTTTACGATTATCTAACTGTTCTATGCAATTGTTTTGTAATTACATTAAACATCGTTACGGTATCATCCTATTAGAAGCTTCAAGAAGATTATGGTTTAAGAAGTATTTTGATCAATTTACAAATTAAAATTGGCAATACATTTGATTAATTCTTTTAAATGAGAGTGAAAAAACCCCTTTATATCCATTCTCTTTCTTAACAATCTTTCACCATTCAACCCCTTCCTTACAAACTTCATTTGCTTCATTCAAGTTCATCAAGTTCTACTCAAATTGGAATAAATATATTTAAAATAATAACTGATGTCATAATATTAAATTTTAGTAGTAAAAAAAATAAAATGAATGTCATGAAAAATGTATACCCGAATACAATTTGAAATTGAACCAATTTGAATGTTGAAACAATGTGGAAAACGCATATATTCCCGCTGGTCATATTCGAAAACGATAGTAGACGTATGAATTCAAATCACAAGTGACCCGAACACGCAGTTATATGATTTCAATCGCATAATATCGTTTTCTCGTGAAGGGTTTCTTCGTATATCAAACAATTCTTGCAAAACTATACGGCTAAAATGCTGGACCGGAGATATCGAAACCAGAACCGAAGTACAGAGAAATTGTTTGAAAGTACAAACTGTTGGTAACCTTACAAAAACAGATGGTGTTACGACACCATCTGTAAATACGTATTTAGTTCACTACAAATTTGTATGAATAATCTCAGAATAATACAAATGTATGTGATGGAGCAAATAACTTTGGTATTTGAAGTGTAAAATAGCGTTTATAATAAAATTATTATTTAAACATAAATGATGTTTATATAAGATGATAGGATTCGTTTGTTTTCTAACAAATTAAGTATTTGTTTTTGTCCCTTAGAGAGTGGAGATAACTATATTTTTGTTGTTTTAATATTTATATTATAATCAACGATTTAAATATCGTATTTTAAAGAGTAAATCAGCAATTATTTTATGTAAAAATTAATAAAAATGAAAGTCAATTACGAAAAAAATGATCAATATCCTATTTTAATGACTTAATAATTAATCTAAAAATATATTTAAAACACTGGAGTGGTTTGGTAAAGATTATTATTTGGCTATTTTAATATATAATTGTTCAAGGAACTGAAAAATACAAGAATGTCTTAATATTTACGGAAACTGTGAAGATTAAAATGCTTTTGTATGTTTCGTTTCCTTAATCAACATCTTCACAATGAATTTCTTCAACAAATATAGATGTTCAATTTATATTATTCAAGAATATTCACACTATCTGATGTAACATAAAAATGATTCTATGTTTTATTTTACTATACGTACATACATACGTCAGCTGAGCCTATAGAGTTAAAAACGTTTGATATTGGTATGTGTTATACAATATTATAATATACTAATATAAAATCAGTATATGTACAGAAAAAAGTAGACCAGGGTATAAATATAAAGCAAATGTTGAAACAAATTTCAGCTACTGTCATGATATTTGCGAATCGGTGAACCGGAAACACGCCACCAGTGACGACGTTCGTTATACGTGTTATTCGTTAGATGGAATGTAAAATAAAACGAGAGAAATGTATGAGTATTCTAAGTAAAACAGAGATAGAACATAGATATTGGTTTTTCATTCTTGTATCTCCGGGATTTAAAAGTAATTTCTTTTATTTGTATAGAAATCAAAAGACAAAGTTTAGCATATGTAGCTGATCCAAAAAACGAATCATAAAGATACATACAGAAATTGAAATTACTATAGAGAATAGAAAATCCAACCGGTAAAGCCTGATTTTATTACGCGAAAAAAAAAATCTAAGTTTAATACAATTACAAAGAGAATAATAACATAAAAACATGTGATCGAATTTCGTGATATACATTTAATTTATTTTTGTTAAACATAAAAAATGTTCAGTGAACATTGGGATGGACGTGTGAATATAAGAAAAAGAAATAAAAATATTTCCTTTTTCTGTTCGTATTTCGATCTTTGGCGAGAAAAGAAACGGATGAAAAGTGAAGAAGAAAAGAAAGAATGTGATAACTTACCGGATATTGCCCTTGTTCGTGCTGTATTTGATGTGATTACATATCGCCTCAAACATGCCACTTGTAGTCGTGACGTAGCGACAGTCGAAAACCTGCAAAATAAA
The DNA here is from genome assembly GCA_018344505.1 of Nebria ingens riversi. Classification (NCBI taxonomy): domain Eukaryota; kingdom Metazoa; phylum Arthropoda; class Insecta; order Coleoptera; family Carabidae; genus Nebria; species Nebria ingens. The sequence goes on from JADQWA010000096.1 coordinate 107,675, forward strand.
AACAAAGTTATAATCTTGTCATTGAAAGATTATACATATATAATATCTAGGAAGTAAAAATAAGTACATATGCGTTTCACCATCGTACAAACGCATTCATTCATTAATATTATATTGTTGAAAAATGATAATTTTATTGTAAAAGTGTAACTTTTGTATGAATAGGAAAACAAATAAAATGTCAGCAACTGGCGCATTATATATATACATACATATGCACATACATATACCGTGTGTATACCTGTGCATACAACTGATATACTTCTAATTGTAAATTGAGTATGTATGTATGTATACATCCATACAACATACATATGTAAAGCTATTAAGACTTTTTTAATGTTGAACTTAATTTAGAAAGAATTTTGAGAAAATTGATATCAAAAACATTTAATATGAATACATTTCAATAATTACATAGCAAAATATGAAGTCATGTTCATAATTTCTTGTTACAATTGATATGTTTTTCCAATATTTGCAATAAATATTATATATAGTCCGGGTATCTTACGTCACAGTCAAAAGTTACTAGATTGAAATTGTACCACTACTATAGAACCAAACATATTAAATCTAAAATATATTTTTTAGAAACTTGGCAATAAACTAAGTTTACAATTCATTTGTAGGTTTGTTTTTGAATAACCGAATCAGTTAATCACAACAAAATAACAAACGTTAAACGAAATAAACAACGGTACTAAAGTAGTAAATATGTACAAAATACCAACTTATAAGTTTTAAAAAATGCTAATCTTCTATATTAGGTTGTGAAACTGGTCAAAATATTAATTTTTGAAATAAAATTCATACTCTACGATAGTTTATTTTATTTTTAATACTTTTTGATAAGTATTTTTCATTTTATTTTCAATCGTTTTAAACCAACAGGAAATTTCATGTTGATAAGTTTTTAGTAGGTTTTAGTTACAAAATGACGTAAGGTTGTTGCCTGCGTATCTGGACTATAGTATGTTGGTTAGTTTCATATATTTTTTGTAAATTATATCTCACAACAATTCATTAGAGAGAGTACACGGATGGTTTTATTTTTGTTGTTTTAATATTAATATGTTGTTTATAGTGTAACAAACGAAGACTATGTTTAAACATCATTTGTAGTGTTTGAGTTAAAACACTGGAACAAACACTACTCTCGGTTGATTTCTCTTTATGTAAAATCAATATATTGTACTTGTTAAAAAAAATTATGTAAACAATTATAATCGTTTTAAATGGTACAACTTTTTTAGTGTTATCCATACGTTATATTTGTTCTAGTATAGGTATCTATTGGCTAATATTAAACCTGTTTTTTTTTCACACATATAAGTACACAAAAGTATATATATATATATATATATATATATATATATATATATATATATATATATATATATATATATATATATATATATATATATACTCGTATATATCAACTGTTTTGGTGTGGTATGCCAAATCGAATATTTGATTTAATTGAGCGTATAGGTATAACGGGAAAAAAATGGACGGTATTTTGATCTGTTTGCATATTTCCAAAATGTTATACCGGAACATTCCAAAGTAATCTTTGATGTTTGTAATTTATTCTATATTTCGGCGTTTGTATAGAGGTCCGGTATAAACAAATTTATTATGCAAATCGCCTCTGTCCCTTCTTTACTTAAGTGTACCCTCAGTATTTAATTAAAATAAAAACTAATTCTGTAATCAAACGGTTGAACAGTTCCATTTAAGCTCTAGTTGCCTAAATAGAATTATACATTCAATCAAATCGAAATGAAATGCTGAATATATACATGAAAAAATTATGTATATTTTATTTTTCTTCATTGTCTATTGTTAAACGTACTGAATCTACAACACCATGACGGCATAATTTTTTTTCGACTTTTTCAAGAGAAATTTTTAATAATATTGACGGAGAGCGAAGTTTCTGTATATTCGAATATGTTCGAGTATGTGAATGTAGACAAGATAATTTGTCGTCTAGGAATGTCTAGTTGAAAAGTATGATAGCAATATCTTGTATTTTGTACTCTAAATTAATATATATATATATATATATATATATATATATATATATATATATATATATATATATATATATATATAACAGCGATGACGTAAGTCTCTGTCATTAATATTTCTAGTATATTTGAAGCTCCTTAAAAATGTAGTACAAGCACGCCAGTGCCCATGCATTTATAACTTGAAAAGTGTCATTTATCAGTTGATTACCAAGGGAGGGTACATCTTGTGAAATCTGGCCATTAAGCCCCAGAGAGTAAAAAAACCTCAACTCTTGTTGACGGTGTTAAAATCTAATGCTGATCACGACGACCGTTTTGCGCCAACCACGAGTCATTCAGCAAAGAAGAACAAAAAGTAAGATCGTAGAAGCCCGATAAAATTGACGTCTAAATTAGTCCCATAAATATTATAAGCTCTTTCAGTCAACTGGTCCAACAATATGTGCGTAGACACACTAACGTAAGCACTATGAGATACTTGTACATACATACATAGACGTATTCTTAGATAGGCGGAAGATTACTTTGAGATCGGCGTGTGCCACGGCGGCGTTGCGATGGTGTGTTAAATATTCAGTAGCCTACACTCCTAAACTACGTGGCCCGACAATGTTATAGGGGGATTTTGCGAATGACGAATAAACGAGAACATGTACCGAATGATATGCGTATGTTTTAAGTAACCACTAATCGATTTCCTAATCTAATTATGAATTAAATCAAATTTTCATCAATATTTACTACTTGAACGAGCGTTCCATACAGTAAAAGGGGAAAATACCAGTGAACAAACATCTTATTTATATACTGCATTAAATTCATATATTACCATACAAACATGTTATTAAAGGAACATTTACAGCTGTATTAAAATTATAATGTGTTTTTCATAATGGCTTAAATAATCCTACTCTAATTATTACTTAGTGAAAACCAAGCATTAGATTAAAAAATAGGTGTAATTCTACATAAACAGCGCTTCAATAAATAAGATATAAACATTAATAGAAATAGACATTTTATCTGGAACAATTTTACGAAAACGTCTTACATAGGTACTCGTATACCGACCGATTATGTTTTGTTAGAATTTATTTTATAGTTGGTATTGAAATAAGGTAATAAGTATTTTATTTGTAAATATTTATCATATTTGTTTTATTTTTCAATGATCTAATATCATATTAGGTATATCTAAATAAAAAAGTTGCTTTATTAATTATGCTGCAAAGTTAAATAAATCGAAATGCAGAAACAGAACAATAAATGAATGAATTTCCGAGTATCACCTTCGTTCTTATCGTACTAAATATTTACTTTGCCACATATACGATAACAAATCGGAGCCACTAGGTTAGGATTCTTATCAATTTGATTCCAATCAAATAGAACTAATCGTACATACGTGAACTTGTTGAAACTATAAAATTAGTCATATTTACTGATATTACTATACTATACAACTCTTAAAGTTATGGTATATAATGCATGAGGAATCGAGATGCTAAACTTACATAGCTTACATATACATTGGCTGAATATCAAACAGCTTCAACTAGCCGCGGATGTGGATCCTCCAATTTATAGACAAGAGCTAAACTGAAATTTATAGTCCAATTTCAACCTCAGATCCACTTAAAACGAATAGTTCAATCCGATAGTGTTATGCTACTATATTTAAGCCATATCTCTTTAATATAAGGAATCACGAAATTTGATCATACTATTTTGTCACTAGTTAGCCATAAAATTTCTAGTGTAAACGAATCTAGAGAATACGGATGCCATGTGTCATCATCACTTATTGGAATAAGTTTTTAAGGACGAACAGCTCGCTTAATATTTTCGTAAAAATACATTTATTATTGTATCTATATAGTATTTTTCTTGCGACAAAATATAAATATGATGACACATCTCAAATATTAATAAAAAATTATAAAATATAAAAAATAAGGTGGCTCGTTTTAAAGTTGTACGGTGTTTTCTTGTTGTAAATTGCAATTTTATATATGTATAACGAAAATTGTTTGTAGCTTCATAAAATGTTTTAATCAATTCGCTTCAATTACTGGTATTAATAGTTGTTTTTATAAAATAACTGTTTAACGTACAATTATGATGCTATAAATATAATTACAACATGAATATCAAATATTTTAATAATTTTTATGTGCGTTCGGTTATTATTCAGATAATATGTTCTTTGGTGATATATGAATAAATATTGTATATCTAATGAGTATTTTAAATTTATTGAAACATCTAACGACTTCTTATAATGTGCTTGCCAATGTGATGCTTAATTAAATTTATTTCAGTATACAATAATAATAATGATGATAAAAGTATAAGAAAACATTTCATATTTCTGAGATCAATAATATTTTTGGATCACATACCTATATTACTCAAACTATTCTGATTCCGGAAACAATTTCTCAACTAAACGTAGTACAGAATTTCCGAATGGAATCTTAATTTTAATTAAAAAAAAAAATATATATTTTCTACGATTATATATATATATATATATATATATATATATATATATATATATATATATATATATATATATATATATATATATATATATATATATATATATATATATATATATATATATAAAATTTATATTTTTTTATTGAGCAAAATGTACATATTAAAAAAATAAAATCAATCGTTGATAAAATGTGATGGAACAAATAACTATTTTATATACTGATTTCCGACTAACTTCTAAGAGTTCTAGAGAGACCAGAAGTAGTAAGTCGTTTACGTTAATTGTACTCTCTGAAAGAGGCTCGGCACGCGATACAACTGATGTATGCACACGCTCGTAGTGGTTGGTTTGTGACAATAATTACAAATAAATATTTTAAAAAAAGAAAGTAAAATTACTGACCTGCAATTTGCTCCATTGGATACGACCAATGCACCGGACAGAGTTCCTCCACGCTAATTTCGCACCATATACCAATTCCGTTTCTGTCAGCTCATAAGTACCCGTTGTCTCGATATCCTTCGCTACTTGATCCCAGCGCGCCTTATGTGCAGGAGTCTCTTTTCTGTAATAACCAAAAAAAAAAAATATATATATAAATATATATTAAGCAAAAGTTATTCTATTGCGTCATTTATAAGAATTTATTTTTCTAGGATACATTCCTTATTCAGTTCATGCAATGATAAAATAAAGTTTTTCAAGTTTAATCCCCAAAGTCAGCAAACGGGATTAGCTATTTATATAAGCCTTTCCTCCCCTATAGCTCCTTGAATGTGTCTGATGGACCTACTCAAAAGTTTTGCTTGAGAAATAATTATTTTCTTAAGTTTGCTTTGAGCATACACGATCAAACTGACATCATTCTCTTAATATTAGACTTATTAATGGCTTTTTAACTACAACTAAATAAATAAGAATGACTATAGGTAGTTCTTATTAATTTTTTGTTTTATTGTTCTCATTATACATCATAGTTATTATACGCTTTACAATATGGAGGTAGTGTTCGATGCAAACTTAATTTCATTTACACAAAGATTTTCATTTTTACGGTAATTTTGTATAATTTTAATTTTGTAATTCTAAAGGTTCATTCATAAATCAAAATTACGGTTATAATTATAAATTAGGGTTAAAATTGGGTTCTTGTAGAATTTAAAGCGTTCAGAAATGTTTAATTAAAATTTACTTCCTATATCTAGCTTAAAATGCATATGTTGGCAAATTTCGGTGATTCTTTTATAATTATAGAGAATGTCATTATTTTTGCAATTAAAAATGTCATTTGATTCAATTATCGACAGGTACCTATGTATTTTTATCAAATAACAGATAATATATAATAATATGTCTAAGATTTAGACTGAAATTCAAAAATATGAAACAAGAATTAGTGATTGCAATATGTTCTAAACTAAACTATAATAGCAAGCATAAAGTATCACTTTTTTATCGATTTTAAAATATTATGATATTGGACTAAAACATGTGCGGCCACAATAAATGCTAATATAACATAATGAATCAAATTATGTTCTTGAAATTTAAACATTTTATATTTTAATATCTTTCTTATCTAAACAAAATATACCTATTACGTAGAAGAAAGTTCTCAGCTTTGTTTATTGATGCAGGTCTTTCTTAAAATTGATAATATACTTATCATATAAAATGATAAAATTGGAATTTTTGTTGAACAATGTCGATATGTAACTCATCATATATTAAAGTGAAGGAAAAAAGACGATGCACTTTTCAGTACCACTGGTGCACAAAGGGTTAATACAAAAAGTTGGTATTCCTTTATGAATTTTATTCTTTTGATCCAATTTTTAAGTGCATTGCATATATTGCTTTGAACTGAATATAAATATTTCTGAAAAGGATTACAAAAGGGAATATATTTCAAAGCTGCAGCCATCTTTTGCTTTCTTTAATAAGGCAATTAAACTTTTAGTTACTTCATGAAAACTTAAAATCTCATTACTATATATAAATATATATATATATATATATATATATATATATATATATATATATATATATATATATATATATATATGTGTGTGTATCACTGAACTACCATAAATGTGTTTACTTTCAAAATATGATTCATAAATTGCAAATAAAAAGTAACATTTATATTGAAAAAAGGTTGAATACATCGACGTTTATCATACATCAGAAAAATGCTTCGTTTGTGCCCTCAGTGCTACCTACAATTGCTGCCTTTTGATACGTTATAAGGTTTAGTAATATGTTCTAAACAAAAAAAAAATTGTTAATGCGGGATGAACAATGAACAATTTAATTGGTCACAGCAGAGTAATGATTAACGGAACACCGACGCACATAAAAGCAACAAAACAACGTCAAACTGTGTGGATTAAGTTTTTGATTTACGTGACTGGCATGCATGTCTCTGCTCCTATGGGCGTGGGAGTGTAATTTTTTCAGTGATTTGAATTTATTGGTTTTTTAAGTTAATATTTGAGGTTAGAAGTTAACAGAATATTGATATTTTGGAACCGAGCCCATATAGATATCTTTTAATTATATTCTAACATAGCTGCCAATTGGCAAGTTATGGCAGCTGCTAAAGTTGATACAAAAAAGAACAATTTTTGTTGTTTAAAGTGTACAGTTTTTTAATTGATTTTTATTATATTTGCAATAAATGCTCTACCCAGTGACATCATTGTTGTATACGTAATGTTTTATTAAATAAATAATAAGTATAAGCGTTGGTGAAGATAATTATTTTATTGTAAAAAAAAAACTAAACCATAATGTATGTATACGTGAATATTTAGCACCATGTTGGAAACAGGGGAACATATTTGCGATTATTAATGTTTGTGAAGCAACTCTGCAAATAATGAAATGTTAAATAAAACCTATTGTTATTCCATACTATATCAAATAAAGCCTCGAATAAAGCCGTAATAATTTTACCCATATTCAAAATAATTTAATTATCTATGTATACAAACGAAATTAAATTTAATAGCAGCGAAAACGATTTAAAGTATTTCTTGTTTCTATGTGTGTACAGGCTGGTGAATTATATACAATTAAAAACAAATTGCAATCAAATGAGTCTATTTTTTCATTCAAACGTAATATTTAGATAATTTATATGTTATGTTCTTAATATGTTTATACAGCAAATAGATACAGTTTATCGCTCGAAAATGTAAAGTATGCATTCAAAATATATAAATAATAAAACATAATATCTGGTTTCATTTTTATTAGTTATTTTTCGAATAAATAAATTAATAGCTTGACTGCAATGTTATTTACTTTTAAGAGTTACTATAGTTTATTTTAAATGTAGAATAATATGATTTAATGTTGTGTTCATGAAATATATTATTTAATTAAAAGTAGCAAATAAAACTTTATAATTAATTAGCACCTGTAATGAAATTAAAGAAACTTTTAATGCAGCCCTAAAATAATTAATGCAGTATTAAAAATATCAAAGAGACTACTGTATACATTAAAAATTAAATGACTTTATAAAATGCGAGCATCCTTCATTTATTTAGAAGTTTACATTAGGTAAATTAAAAACAAATGTAGATCTATTGCAACTATTGCAAAAATATCTTTGAACCTTTTCTTAACGATTTTTGGAATGTAGTATAGATGTGCTTAAAGCTACATAATATATATGTAGTTAATTAATATATGTAAGTTACTTATATGGTATCTGTAATTAGTTCAACAAAGTTAATTTGAATCTTCTTGATATATCTTTAGACGAATATAATATTTTTATTTTACAAACATTTCAAAATCTGGTAAATTATTAATAGATTGTAATTAAAATTCAACAATTTATTCGTAAATATACATGTAAATCTTTAAAATATACATGTAAATCTTTAAAATATACAAAATAGTACTTCGACTCGAGAACTTGGTTGTAGAATCAAATTTCACCAACCACAAAAATGTGCAATAAAGGCGCTTTCTTCGAAACAAAATACCCCAACAGAGATAGACAAGAAAAGGTCACAAAATGAGCTCAATATAAATTTGAAGAGACGTACGAAAGCGAGCGCGTTGTGTTTGAGTGAACATTGATGTGCGAGTAAGCGAATTGAACTGTAAGGATTAAGATACGTAATGGATTATATGGTCCAACTTGTTGAAGTTAACCTCCACTGATATAGGTTCAAAACAAGCGCGTCCTATTTTACCGACATACTACTCTTTTCTAATTAACTTCCAAAAGATTTTCTTTAACTTCCTCCTAAATTAACAGCCGAAAAATGTTTATTAATACTTCAAAATATCATCATTTTCTCTCTCATATTTGAGATATAAATAAAATTTTGTATTCATTAGTTCAATGGCAATTTTATTCATCAAATTTGATCTTTTTAATCAGAATAATAACTTCCCGTCTTTATATTTCATTTATCTATACAAACCAGTCGTTATAAATAAATGCTTTTGAAAAACATCATAGCCTTGAATTTGCATAAGGTATAATATAATAATGGATGATAATATGGAGGTATGGTCATTGTTTTCTCGAATTCCATTAGGATCTTTGTACGCCTGTGGCTGAAACGGATCGAAGGCAGTCTCGACGAAGATAAGGACCTGCGCTAACAACAAGAACCGAACTATTCTGATTGTAAACAAAGTTAGAAGATGTCTTCCTCATACATGTACAAGTGAAATAGAGAGATGTTTGAGTTACGTATGCCTTCGGAAAGGTAAACTACACAATGCGCAAGATAACTATTTAGGTGTGTGTGAACGTATAAAGTATTCGTATAAATTATAAATTTATAACGTTTTCAGCTATGAGGTTGTATGCCAATCATCTAACGCACGCTTAGTTTCATATAACTAATAGCAACATGATTCTAAAACGCAGAAACAATGTTTACAAAGACAATTTAAATTTTTAATAATGTGTGCGTTTGCGTAAAAAATACCTATTGTATGTACAGTATAAAAGCTATAAAATAGACTTCCTTTTGTTATAATTTTCTAAAAAAAACAGCACAATCACTACCTGATGTATTGTGTAGAATACCTCCAAAGACAGGTCTTCTGGCCACATTTGTATGTATGTAAGTATGTGTGTGTGTATAATATATTCTGGCAGGAGAAATAATTAATAATTCCTTCAACAAGAAACGAATTATTAATGCCGACGCTGCAAAACAATATACATAAGTAGTAACATAATATATTGCACTAGTTTATAAATGGCATACATACTTATGACGTCAACCGTACAACATACATTCTTCAAATATTTTGACGAGAACATCTTGTAAGTCAAGAAACGCAGTTCGCTGTATTTACAGGAGACAAATCAGGAATGTGTTTGCACATGCAAACAAATATAAATTATTCAAATTAATTAATTGAACATCGATTGAATGTGAAAAAAGAACAAAACGTGTAAGTACATTGCTGATTTCTTTTACTTAGAAGGCATATACTCGTATTTAATTTTTTCTTTTAATTATTATGAACATTTAATTATCGTCGAAAATTTTTACAGAATACACTATAACGATTTCGGCCATAAAGCTACTTATATTGCCTTGTAAACTACAATGGTTTTAGTTACAAATTGTAATTCTATGTACCTACTAGAATAACTTATTTATAAATAATAAGTATTTTGGTCGCGTACTCCTCAAACTACGATAATAATAGTAAAAATGTTTATTATAGATAAAATAAAGGTCCGTATTCACTTTTCATTCTTAACAGAAAAGTAATTTACGTAAAAATGACTGTAAAAGAAAAACGTAACAAATATTGTAAAATAAAAGCAGTAACATAAAGATCCCTTCTTAGTTAATTAACAAATTTTCTATTTAGGCCCAAGTTTGGAATAAAATATGCATTACTTATAACATCCAGAACTCAACTACATGAATTTTTGGCGTAATACCTATATAATATACATGTTTACAGCCACTGGTTTGTGAAAACACAATATTCTAAAAAGTCAAATTTATATTATATATGTATTTATGAGTATAATCGTAATCACGATATCTATTGAATAATAAACAACACTTCTAATAATTATGTTAATTATTCAATATCACGCTACTGTTATGGTTTAGTTTAGAACCAGTAGTCTTTGTCAGAAATGCTGCTACACGGCTCTGTTAAGAAAAGTAGTGAGGCGAAATTGTTTCTTACAATGTCGTAGGCGGAGAAAATAAATCGATTAATACGCGTTGATGAGTATGAAGCGATTTTTTCTACTGCAATCTAAATATCAATGTGGGTATTGGGCGACACTTGCTTTTTCTAGTTAAATTGGAAAACGTCAATTTATCACCTAGTCTTTACTTCCCGATGTACAAACAGTGAATTAATTTAAATTGCTTTTGAAGCTAAATCCTTTAGAACAGTTAGTATAATGATACTACCTACAATTCAATTAAGTAAAAGAGACTATATACATACATATATAGGAGTGCAGCAAAACTATTACCACTGCAGATTTGTATAATGTATATAAGTGTATTTTCTAAGAATTTTTAAGTTGGAAAATATAAAGAACAAGTGCTACTGAAGTCAATGCTCAGAGTTTAGCCTTATGCGAATTGTTTACCAAAAATTATGATTCGGAGAAAATATTTTAAAATACAAACACAAGATATTCTAGAGAGACTGACATGTTTCAGCAGCACCATCGGCACCTGAGTTCACGAAAACTGAATGGATAAGATCGAAAACGTTTTAACAGTTTTCTAGTCGAATAAAATGTTTGCCTTATGTCCATCAAATTCATGCGGGAAACGTCAAAAGCAACGTCAAAGCTTAAATCAAGAACCTAGATTTTCCTCTACTACCTTTACAATAGTGGCCTAAAAAGGGTAAAGGATCGTTTGTTGGCAATGCGTTTAATAGCTACATACCTACTGTTTTTGTGTACAGACCTGTATCTCTTCGTTATACCCAACCAACTTAATACAGTCGGTCGAATCGTTATATACGCGTTTCTATTGTTCATTTCATTTCGACTGTTTCAATTGTTTTCTAAAACACTGAATTTCAAATATTATTTTTATATACTTTTCGCGTTTGGTACCAGGCAACAATAAAATGCAAAACTATGAAGTATTATACAATCTATAAATATATTTAAATCGAATAAAAATCTATACATTAGATTGTAGTTTAATTCGAATTAATCTCATTTTAAACGGTATAATTTATTAATGATTTGGAATTAAAAATTTGTAATTGTCACGGAACACGTAATGACATAAGGAGCGTGTCAAACATATCTCCATTAAACAAATTGAAGAATTTTGTGTTGGTACAGTAATAGAATATGTCTTTCGAGTTGTTTTATTCTAAATAAAAACAAGAATCATTTTGGTAAGTGCTTTTACAAAAATAATTTTTATTTGAAAAACGGAAATACGGTACTAACATATATATTGCACTAGTATATTGGTTGGGCAGCGGGTGTGAAGAGAGGAGAAAGATCGCACCATCAATAAATAATTTATTAAGGCGACATTTTAATCGCCTTTTATGATTTACTACGCTTCGTGCCAGATACAAAAATAACCGAATAAGACATATATATATATATTTCTGTGCTATTTCTGAGCATTTTTATGTGCTCTGTTTTAAAAAGAGAAAACTCATGCAAAACAATTCAAATGTTTTACTGCTTATTAAAAATTCATATAACTTTATATTTAGAATGAATACTTCTGTTTCAATGTACTTCATTAAAAGCTGAAACACAGGTGTACCAAAAAATTATTATGCTAATGTAAAAATTAAAATGTATATGTACTTGGGGGAAAATTTACTTTTCAAAGTATTTAAATCAGTTAAGCCACTGCATACTGATAGCGAGTTGTACAAACATATTTTACATTTCATTATTTAAGAGAGTTTTTGAAACATTCACCAATGCCGCAGGTGATTGTATTTAAGTTTTATTTTTATTTGCTAATTGTATAATTAGTATATGTTTAATTAGTCGGCGATGAATAACTATAGGTAATAGTATTGGTAGCATATAAAGAAAGTTTGGTTTAAAGATAACTTATCAACCTCCTGTGCTAAGTAATTATTTTCGTAATGTTCATCATCTTCTATTCAATTCAAGTGTTTATAAAGATATCTTTTAACAACCGTCACAAAATAAAATAAATACTTCTTATTATACTTTTACATCTAAAGAAATTCATAATAATATAAAACTGCAGGTTTGGAATTCATCAACAAATAAAACTACTTCCACATGATGTAAAGCAGACCTTCACCAAAAATGAAGGTTGCATATAGAGGTATAGCTTATGAGCAATATAAAGCTAGAAGATAGACCTTCTATCATTATAATTTTTTTTAAAACGGTATAATTAAATCACATATGATTAAACATATTACATTATTTGCATCATCTATTTAATAATGTCAATTTTTATTTCTGAACTAATAAACACGTAAATTAACGCGGTTTTATTTTCTGACAATAACAGTTTAAGTATTTAATTGTATTAATAATGTAACTTTCGGAATTACAAGTCCTATATGAAATATGTTATTTCAACAGTATGAAAAATATTTATATGCAAATGTATAAATAATAAGATAATTAAAATTCAAATGTTCTGGTCTGAAAAATAAACTGTTTATATATTTACTTCGTAAAGAAGAAATATATGGGCATCGTAAAAAATACAATTTAAGTTTGACAGTTGAGTATCTCATGAAATATGAAAAAAAAAATGTTTCTTTCAACGTTGAAAATGAGAACCTTTAAAATGATGTTTAATTGACTACAACAATAATTTGTTAAACATTTAATATTCTTCAAACTGAGCTACAATTGATTATGAAAGAACGTGGCTTTTGTAAAGTGGTAGAAATCAAAGTCGTGAACAGAAATCAATACAGTGAAAGTACGATTTATTGAATTTTAAATCGTAAGGAATAAATCAAGAAATTGTATGTTGGTGCGCCTGTTATCACGAGCAATTGTACAAGTAGGATTTCCCGAGGGTGCTCATTCGGTCACGCACTATTGCCAACTGTAGTACGCGTGTGTTTTGCTCAATAAACTTCTAAGGTTGTTTCAAGTTTGCAAGGAAGTTATTACGATGTAGTACATTAACTGCTATAGTATTATTTCCTTTTCGGTTACTATTAAACAATAGTAACTCTATTTAATTATTAATTTAAAGTAAGCGTGAACTGTTTTATGTTACTTGCTATTTTTTTTAATAATACCTAAGTTAAAAATGGATGTAATTTCAAATATATTTTAATTTGAACGCATAAATTAATCAAATTTTTTGAAGTTTTCACAACAAGTTTATAGTTTGTTTTTTAGTTTATAAACGCGAATCAAATCAAAATTAATTTCAAGATAATTAAAACAGTTTAAGCATTTAATTTTTACATGAAAATAGAACAAAAATCTTTTGTTTCTGAGATAATGAGGAAATTAAGTATAAAGATTTAAAACAAAATTAATTATCGTGAGCAGTCAATAATAGACGCGATAATGTATATAATATTTATACTTGAATAGTTTTATATATTTCCAATACTTCTGCAAAGTTCGAAAACTTTTCGCCGAATAGTTTTTAATTTAACATCGGGAAAACGTTTGACTGACAGATCATCCTAATTTCAAGTTTTTAATTTACTTAATACTTAATTTACTTAAAATACGATCTAATTGTAAAAAATTATGGCGAAATAAGTTACCGAAGAAATTGCATGCACATAAAAAGACTACCACAAAAGAGACGCTTAATTAAACTTTAGAAAAAAAAAATTGTTAGTAAAAACAAACAACAAAATCAATTATGGTTCAACCAGTCGAAGTAAAACACAAAGAAGGACAACTGATTGTGGTTAAAGGACAGGGGAGGATGGAGAGAAGGAAACAAAACTTATTTTCCGACCGATTGCACGATATTCCATGCTTGATTTGCTCGAGTACCTCTGCTATCAAATGCACAGTCAGTCAATGAGCTCACCTTATGATAACATTCCAATGTTTATTATTGATTTATCGACGAATACTCAGATAAATTGTTGATTTAATCTAATACTACAGTTTAATAACATAGAATTAATTAAATCTGACTATTGCGTTTTTAAGATTTTCTATTCGTAAACCTGTAGCTTATAAAAATCTGCTACAAATTTATAAAGAACTTTTTTACTACAGATTTTCAGAAGTTAATTAATTAATAATTCGTGTCTCGTTGAAGGAATTATTAATTATTTCTCCTGCCAGAATATATTATATATACACACACACACACATACATACATATATACATAATTTATGCTTATAAAAGTTTATGTTATAAAACCATATATTGAGTATGTATAATAGAAATATACCACATAGGGGTGATATAACATTTTATGTTTATGTTGGAAATATAAAGCCCGGTATATGTTGGCGATGTTATTTGAATTCAGACTATTGTATTTTCTCGTTTTATTGTTAGACAATACGATACAGACACATACATATATAATATATAAATGAATTAAATCGAACTTGGAAAGAAATAAAATAAAATTTGAAATAACAATATACGATATGCTAGAGAAGAAAACACACACCAGACGTCAAGAATCATTATGAAATTGACATGAAACCAGTTGAAATATATTTGAAATTCTATTGAAATACATAGCATACAGAGGAAAAGAAAAACAAGGAGTCACATGTTTTTTACTTATATAGATATTCCAAGCGTAGTAGAAAATATATTGTAAAATGTGAGAATACAAATCAGGTTTCGTTTTATTCTAGTTTAAATTGCTGATTATTGTAATTATTCATTTTCCAGTAATTTATTTCTGCGTCATTTGAAATTTCTCAATTCTTTTTAAGTGAAAACAATTTAAACTTTGTTTTGACAAATAAAAATGCACGATGGTGCAAATAAATGAATAATATGTCGATAAGAATGAAATTGCGTTCAATTTTGGTTAGTGGTAGTAATATCAACTTGAATATATATTTGATATTCCAACAATCTTGCTTCAAAAATTTGTGGTTCAAAGGATATTCTTGAGGATATTCAGAAGACATATCAAAATGTTATGAAATTGTTCCAAATTTTGTAATTAGTTTATAAACGTATGTCAAATGCTTCAGCAAAGTTTTAAAATGTTTCACTAAATGGTTCAAAAGTTATACGGTTTTTAATTTAACATTAACTCTTATAAAAACATGACGAGATATATCTATGAATAAATGAAGAAAAGAAATACGTAATTGCCTCATACTTTAAAAATATATTCTCGCATATTAAATTCAGATAAATTCATTCTCAAAAGTGTTGTTGTTAAACCACCATAATTGCATATAATTGTTAAATTTGAATTGAAGCAATTTTTTTCTGCGTTTGAAACTCCTGACTTTCTTTTGGAGCAGGCAACTAAAGTAACTTCGTTAACTGTTGGATGAGGATAGACAGAGATAATTCAGCCTCAATTAAATCCATAGTTTATTTACGATGTTTACTTCACAATGTATAACGACAGAAATTAATTGGGTATCGTGACGTGACCATCACCACATCGTACATATAATGGATTTTCGTTTGTTTGGACATTAATTGTATGCATAATTTAAATTCTCATGTGGATAGCTTTAGGACATTTTGTAAATTATATTCTGTGTAATATAAAAAGAATAATAATTGAGCAAATATATTTTAAGTACAGAACGGATTATAAATAGGAAAATATGTATTTCGATAGTGCATTTGTAGTATGTGATATGAAAGAAAAGTATCTAAATCCGAATGATGATGTCAGAAGGTTGTGAGACAGGACAGGTAATGCCGTGTAATAGAGTACGTTCTTCTATAAGTAGTAAAGGACGAAGGATGCGCTCGCTAAGACATGGCGCACATTCATCCCGAAAGCTGCTTTTATCCTAGACAAGCCAGAGCGCGTTTCTTAAAGAACGATAAAAATAAAATAAGAAGATTCTTAGGATTTGCAGAAATACACAAACATGAGAATAGGTTAGAAAAACTAAAAGTAACCAACATACACTTTTGTATATAATATTTGCTATAAGGTAGTTTACTGCTTTAAGTACACATAGGTATGTATGTAACAGAAATCCTGTCAAAGTGATGTACCAAAACCGCGTCAAGTTGGCGGATGATTCCATTCGTAAACATCTGCAGTGTCTTGTACTGGACTTTCTTAAACGAAATTGGTATATTTTGTGTAGATAAGAAGGATATTAAAATACAAAATTTTATAATTATTCGTTACACTACACATTTACATACGTTGACATAGACGTCATTCCAAAAATAGTTAACACTCGATTCAGGGAAGGTCAAAAGATGGATTTCCGTTAAAATCTCGTGATTGATTTTTTCATGATTACAACACTTACTTATTACTTCATATAAAAAAGTTAAAAGAACAAAATGAGCTAAAACTTTTTGTTGTTGATATGACCGAGAGAAACCAATATATAAGTGGGAAAGAAACAAATCACGAACTGAAGAGTTAGTGTAGGACAAACGAACACAGCTACAAAGAAACAAGTTGCCCTCCAAATATTTGGGTTGAAGTGAAAATACGATTTATTTGCGTGTAGGCTGGCATCGGTAAATAGACATTTGACTCAGTTAAACTGAGCTACGTAAATAAAAAGAAGATGATACGACATTTTCTTATATTATCGATAATTTACAATATACTAGGTGCTATTGTTTTGTAAGTTTTAAACAAAAATCACAAATGTTACAACAGAAACTGGTAAAAATTATCAAAGGTCTTTTCTTGTCGCTCATTCATCAAGGCACACATTTTATTATTCTTTTTTGGTGTAAATGTATAGCCGTTACTAAAGCGTTCCGTGTAAAAGGCGGTAGTTATAAAAAGCACAAGTGTTCGGAGATAAACGGTGCACGATTACTTGCTGAACATTTTAGATTTAACTTTTTACCAGTTGCAAAAATTACACAATATTTTAAACATTTTAAATACCTACAGAGCACAGTGCTGTCTAGTTAAGTTAGGCTTTACTAGTTTAGAGTAAGATTAAACTAGCGTCGGTAACTGAATATATAATAGGGAACTAAATAGAATTATGAGTGTACGATCCCAAATTGTTCAACAAAAATCCTATCTTCCACGTTTTATGTAATACAGATTTTTTTAAAAGTAAAGTATATTTCGGTTATATGAAATAACGGTGTAATATATCTGTTTTGACTGCATTTTACCGTATTTTATGTTTTCTATGGTCCATTGGGCATTTCATGGAAGAATATAATATAGTTATTTTTTTATATGTTACTTTATACCAGGTATTTTATGAGTTTAAGTGAACTTTTATTTCATAGCCCGTATGGTACTACGCCATTTAGATTTATAAATCAAAATTCATTAATTGCGTAACTTCTTTTTTTTAATATAAAAAAAATTGTACATTTGTTTTAAATCTAATTTTTATATATGGTGGGCCATCTGATGGTTTGTTTTTGAAGTGCGTGTTATTTCGACAGTTTGCAACACTGACGCGCTTGACATTGATAGATATGTAGTGCCAGACCTCCGCTGTAGATCGTTTTACGCTTGAACACTATCAAACGCGCCAGTGTTGCAATCTGTCGAAATAACATGAACTTTAAAAAGAAACCAACAGATGGCCCACTCTATACTTTCTTATATGAACTAATAAATAAAAATAATAATGAGATAAAAAAATAGCAAACTAAGTAACTTTATTTCGTGTGTTGGTAATTTGATTATGATAGTGCAAGTATAGTGGTTTCGTTGCAGTGATCAGGTAAAACACTTACCGTCGTATTGAAGTGAAATACTGGTTCAGAAAATCCTTGGCATGCCGTAAAACTTCCTGCGGATCACGAGGCTCTCCCGAGTGCCGCGTCGGGAACATGACACTCGAAAGGCATGACTGGCCTGAACATGGAGTGCCCTAGAATTAAAAACGAAGAAATTTAGTATATTATACATAACTACACATCAAATAAATTTTGTGCTGGCTGTTCCTAATTTGCAAAATAATTAATAACTGTATGCAGAGTCTATACTGTTAGAAAATTAATGAAAATAAAATATTTTTAAATGTAGTTTGATTTAATTTAATGTTTCTTGATTTGAAGTATGTATTGGTTAAACAAAACTGAAAATAATTTAAGGAAAAAGAAAAAAATGTGTATAGTTTATAGGGTAGAAAGATGAACAATATATCAAAGCTCTATTGAAGCATAAAATAGAATTTTCTTGCAATTGGCTGGCGAAAATAACTGTTGATATACGGTGCAACGTCCGGTCAGAAAATTTCACTTTAAATGTGTGCATTATTGGAAGATTGCGTACTTATAGGTAATATATGAAAGAGTTTCGTTATGTTTTTTCATAAGCTTTTATTTTAAGTTAAAAGGGAGAAATGTTTTTGTGAACGTCTTAAAATATAACATATAATACAAATCACGTAATAATTTACTGAAAACAAAATACATCATAACAGAAAAACGTATTTACTGTTTATATATTGTGTATATTGTAACAAACAAAGACTATATTTAAATATAATTAGTGGTGGACAAAATCTGAACAAATTGGTATCAACACCACTCTCGATCCTTTCGGTTCAGTAGAATCAATATATTGTTCTTGTTGTTCAAATAATATTTATCGTTTAACTAATATAAGTTTTATGGTAAAATAGCAAATGTTTGATTTTGAATGTAACAGTTAAAATTAAAAAATGTATTTATTAATAAAAAATATATTGATTGTTATTTAAAATAACAATTACATATTTCTTTTTTGTAAATAGAAAATTACGTTTTGAAACTTTATATTTGCGTTGGAAGATATTCCTTTTAAATTATTACTAAGCACGGGATGTATTTGTAAGTGAATTATTTGTAAGTTGCCCTGCAACATATCTTAGTTTCGTTATTTATGTAGTATGCCGAACTTGTATTGTATATTGACAATACTATGTTTAATGAAATGTAGCAACAACACAGATACAATTATATTAAATTAAAACGAATGAAAGCACTCTGCTTTGTTCGTTAAATATTCTTTTCTAAGAATAAGTTTTAAAGCTACAGCTACAGAGGCAAATTTTATTTTATCACAATATCTGCTTGAGTATAATACAGAATGTATTTACCAAATGCAGGTTTTAGATTTTAAATTCGCCGTAGGCAAAGTAATATGGTCATGGAATTCTCAAAATAGTTTTTGAAATAGATAGTAATAGAAGATATTACGATTTACCTAAATTTGATACTTCACATACCTACCTAAATATTTTATTTTTCGAAATCGATGGCTTATATTAATAATCTGTTATATTGTGACCATAAAACTGTATTAATATCAAAGTTAATAAATTTAAAACTAATTTTACAATTTTAAGAGCAATATAGAATTGATCGATACAGGAAAATTATCTTCCTGGCCACAATATGGTAGATTTTCAATACATGCATCAATTTCGAATTATAAAATATTTAATAAATTTAGATAAATGACGGCTTTAACCTCACATGCATAATTTAAGTAAAACAAAACTAATTCCATCTTGTCAATTGCAAAACAATTGAAAATATGTATAGCAAAATTATATGTTTAAAATATTTGATTTCAATATATATGTGATATAGTAAATTGATGATTATATCTGTATATAGTCAGTTTGTAACAATATTGTTTTAAACCACGTTTAAATTTTAGTCAACAACAATAGAAAAGTAGAAACAGATCTAAATGACAATTTCATCATAAAATGTCATCTTTGCAAATAGAAGCTGACCGCCGACTATTAAATTTTAATACATACGAAGATTACTTGGATTCTCTCGTAACATGCACAGACTTGAATAATCTTCAAAGCACACTTGATGCGAGGAAAGTCGCCGAGCTTGGATACAGGTTAGTATTATTCTTTTATTGATGTCTTTAGTACCGTTTTCCACCATTTGCTGTAAGAATTTAAACATGACATCCAATTTCATTTCAAAATTTTATTGTTGTACTATACGTGCGCAGATATGAACAATTTTTATTTTATAGCCAAATGTTTCTGTTCGTTTGTTTAATTTGTAAAGAAACGTTTGCAAACAAAATCGTACAAGGGCCCGTCATACATTTATTGTATTACGTAAAATATATGCTTTAACATCACTTTACATATATACTAAACTGTGATCAACCCCTTAACTTTATTAATTAGAGAGTTACCATCGGAGGTTAATAATTATACAATATTGGTATCATATTGTCATTAGTTATGCTGCGATTATAAGATGATATAACTATTAGTTACATTGTAGTTATGGTTTAATAATTAATAGACATAAAATGAAAAAAATATAATATATTATTAACAATTTTGAACTATGGTGGAGTATTTAATCAACGCTTGAGAGATACAGGAAGATACATACGTAGATGTATGAGCAGTGTGATATTGTAAAAAATGTTGTTCGTAGAATAGGTGAGAGTCAAATGAGATGGTATGGTCATGTTGAAAGAATATCGAATGAGAGATTGACGAAGAAGATTTAAGTGGGCGATATGAATGGTAGTATGAGAATGTGGGGTCGTCCTCGGAATAAATGAATATATATGAATGAGTTTTTCGGCAAATAAAATGTTCTTAATTTGTTAAACACAGAAATATTAAAATAAAATGTTGGTTACAGATCATCTGGAGATACGTTGAGCAGACAACAATTCGAAATTCGGTTGGAAGCCGTTAAAAATTACTTTTTTCCAAAAACATTGCCTACAGATCTATTGAGCACTTATGTTGCAGATATAACTGATCCATTTTTGAAGGAATTAGCTAAAAGAGAAAATGGAAATCGAAACGGATATTTAGCAGTAAGTTGAATCCAGCAACCAGCGGCAATTGATTTGCTGTAGCTCAACAAATTTTATAATGTTTCATTTACAAACTATGTGGGAGGTTGCTTAAATTCTCGTAGTACAGCACCGCAGTGTATAGCTTCTGTTTTACCGACTTCTCTTCGTTTGTCTGTCAATACATTCATCAGTTCACTATCCAATCTAACCCATGACCTGGTTCTTTGTAACAAGGTCAATTGTCTCAGCACAATTAACCACTTGAAATGTGGAAGCTCTTCCAACTAATCTTAGCGTTCATTTTCTCATATCAGCACGCTAATCAACTTTTCCTTTCGTTTTTACTCTGCCTGATCGACCAGAATTTGATCATTTGATAAAACGGGATTTTTTTGTATGTAAAAAGGTAGTCAATGCGAAATAAAAAAGAGAATTTCTTTCGTCATAATTTTCTCAAAAACGATTTAACTAACTCTCTAAATTAGCATCAATACAAATAATAACTCAAGTACGATCTTATAAATAAATACCTATTTTGTTGTTTGTAGAATAAATTTTCAATTTTAATTTCTGCTTTTCTTGGTACATATTGCATGCTATGTTTATGTAAATTGACCGTGACGTTTCGACTGCATATTGAAGTTTGGTGTATATAGGTATTTAGAATTCTAATTACATTCTTTGCTTATTTTTAAATTTAAATTTGTTTTTGACACAAATAAAACTACGTACAGAATAAAAATAGCTTATAAATGTAGCCTATCATAATTTAATAGTAAATTGAATATAATAAATAAAATTTGTTCATCTTAAAAACAACTAATAATACATTTAACTTTGATATATAAATTGCAATGACGTTGCAGCTTTGATATAAATTTCAAATAAATTAGCTTCGACAATACATTGATAGATTATTTGTCTTTGTAAACCGTGTCAAAAATAACCTTTGAGACGGTTACCAAATAATTTGAAATAGAACAATAAAATTCCGTTTTTATGAAATTGAGACCTTTCCAAAAATGTTTTGCATAACAAAATTTGAAACTGGGGTAGAGATGATATTCTACCTACAAATAGCCCGTCGAACATGCAAAAGGGAGAATAGATTCGATGGCACTTCTATAGGTCCCCTGAGTACATCCATAACAATTTTGACTTTAAATAGATATTTTACATGGATATATAACAAGCAGTTATCTTGTTAGAGTTTTTTTTCTTCTGACTTTCAGAACAGATGCGTAACAATTCTACAGAGTGTTTTTCAGTGTAATACGCAAATATTAACACGTTTTTTCTTCGTTGCTTTATAAAAGCAGAATATCAACTAGGCAGAAATGTAGAATTTCATTTTTCAAAATGAACCATTACTGCTTTTTTCAATGTTATCCGTGAAATAAAAGATTAAGATTTGAGCAAAAAAAGAAATGGAATAATAGAAAAGAAGACCTGTATATTTGTCAATGTAAAAGTATTTAGTTAAATGGCAATTTTAAGGATGTTTTATAATATTCAGAATTATAATTATTATACAATATAACTTCATAGTATATCTTAGGCTGGAGATTGTAAATTATACTGAACCTAGCACATAATAGTACTTAATTTTATTCAAAATATATGTATTGCACTGTAAACAGCATAAATATTGTTTTAGACAATTATATTCATTCGTGATTTTACAAAGACGGGATTTGAAGTATCTGGATTCATAGACTATGCGGATAGATTATGCAAACAAGACTGGTTACAAATATTTCAAAGTAAAAAGAGACTCTGGCCACGATTGGATGATCTAAGTTACTATCATTGGCGAAACAACACCCTTAATTCTAATAATTCACTGAATTTCAAGGTAATCCATAATATCTTTATTTTTATTTATATAAGTTAAGACTTTAAAATATCCAGGGGGAATAAATAGTATCATTAATAATAATTCTACGTCATGAAAAATAAATAATTACTTCTCTGTAGTGAACCATCTGTGCATTATAAATCAGCTGGACATATTAATTTTCCTAGCTTTTAATTTGAATTATTGCAATCGCTCAGTTTTATTGTTAATTATGTTTAAAGAGACTAAATTCAAATGTTTACATATCCTATAGTAACAGAGCAAAGGGCGAAACATGGCATATTACTATTACGTAATTAAAAGAAATAAACAATGGACCTAGCCCACCTGGTACTACTCTATATTTCACCACCTAAAGCTACAAATAATACACAACTTTAACCATTATTTTGAATCTATTTGAAATAACAACCGAATCTGGCATAATAGACGATTAAATATCGCGTTTAAATCCCGCAGAATATATATTATAAAACAATGTTACGATTTTTTTTTTAATTTTCTTTAAAGAGAAACCAAGTAATAAACTGAAAAATATATAATAGAAACTAAAGCCTGCAGCAGTTTGCAACCGAGCCAACATATAGAACGTATGTTATCTACCATTATTCCTCCAACAAAAAACAAACTTGAGATTTTTTCAGGAAAAAAAACCTTATGCAACATGTCTTTTATATTCGTGTACAAACGAACACAAACAGTATAAATGTACGATGTTATAAAAATTATCATCGTAGCTAGATTATAAAACAAATAAAAATAGGAATAATTCATTTATTAATGAATGTGTGTCGAAGAAGTTCAACTTATGATAGTCAAATATTCTTTATATGATCGTCGTACATGCTATAAGTTAGACCATAGTCAACTAATGATAGAAAAGGTGTTGTACGTATGTTTATTTTTTATTAAAAATCCTAATTTCTATTAAAAAAAAAACATTAGTTCAAGGGTTCCAGATTGTAACTCTGAAATATGAATTGAGACACGTTTCTCCGCAGCAATTTCTAGCTAATATTTGTGCAATAACAGAGAATAAAAGATATTGAAATTCATCTTGTTTAAATTACATTACAAACCGCGAATTAATTTTAATACATCATTTTGGTTTTATTTTGATAATAAAGTAAAATTTAGAGTAGGTACCTTTAAATTTAATAAAATTGGTTTATATTTGTCATTGTGCATATTACATTTATGCGCAATTTTATATTAGATATATTTCACTTTTAAATAATAATTCGATTTATTTAATTTACGATTAATATTGATGCAACTGGTCATAAATTATATTTATATAATAAAAAAAGTTCTAAAAAATTATAAGTAATAATAGTTTCATGAAGGTTATTACTTACAATTAGTGACGTCTCATATTGTACTGTGTTAAGATTGAATTTTGGAAACATTTATCATTATAATTAATGTTTGAATGTTATAAAAATAGGTAGCAATAATATTTGCACGAGTATTCAAATGTTATTCATCGCTGCTCAACTAATAAAGTTGATTTAATTAATTAATTCACAAACGCGCGTCTATAATAGTATGTACCATAGCACATGAACGCAATCCGTGAGTACACATCCAGTCTTGAGAGAGTTTACTTTATAAATTACTAATCTCAAGAGTTTTGTTTTAATAAAATAGTTTGATAATACGAGTTTATGTCAGCATTTTATTAATATTTTGTGTGTTTATTTAAACTTAAGATCGGTAGTGTGTTTATAATCAAATTATATCAAGTATAAATGTATTTTGTACTATAAATAAGCCCAGCTTTGCAATCGAGAATCGTTATTCGTATACAGATGACTTTTCATTGTTATAATATCCTGAAGGCATGCAATGCGAATCCCAACATTTATTTCAATTAGCTCTAATTTCGTCTATACGGCGTATAAGAAACACATCTGTCGATAAAACTGGTGTGATTTACTCTCTTTATCATATTAACTTGAACTAAGTGTTAGACAATTTTACGTGTTTAATTTGCAGCGTATTCTGTGTTTGGAATTAATTCTACTTGTATAAAATATGCGGAACAAAATTTTAATTTCATGTCTCGATGCAAGCGTTGATTAAATCAGAGAAGATACTTATTAGAGCTTATTTTAGCGAGAAAAATAGTAAATTAGTCATTATGCACGTATATACCATGGTGTTTTTCAAATGATTTGGTTGCTAATTTACGTTATTTAGACGATTTAAAGATTTAATCAATCAATGCAAATTGTATTATTTGATTATACCGAAAATACATTTCACTGTAAAATAGTTTTATACAAAACTATTTGGGATATTAACAAAGAAAAACCAAAATGTGATTTAAAAATAGTTAAAAATAATAATAAATAATTGATTATAAATTTGTTTTAAAATGTACTAAATATGATATGATAATTGATAGTATGTTCAATGTAAAACTAAATAATATTATTTATAATTAATTATTTTTAGGTCCTGATAGACGAAAAACAAGGACTACTTTTTGAGTGTTGGCACGATAGAAAAATAACAAACGTAGATCCGGCGATTGGAATTCCAGGCTGGCACAGTATAAGAACGCGAGTATACACGCCCAGATACAAACAGGTTGACTTGTATGACCATTTAGTGCGACGACGGTGTTAATTATATGATCATCATGTTTATTAATCATTAAACGATTGACATAGTACATAATGTACACGTGCCAAAACTAGTGATATTGTTTCTGCCAACATTTGTCAATATAATTAGAAGTAATGGTTTTGATGACTAATTAATAAATGAGAAATGTCTCTGATAAGAACTGTTGATTTAAGAACAACTATTTTAGAACGCCGCAACTTGAGTCGAGAGAACGCATGGATGGAACTGCTCAGATTAAATTTTAAGTAAATATCGGTATTAGACTGAAGTATGCAAATTTGTTAAATTAGTTTCTTGTGAAATCTTAATAAATGTCATTTAAGTCATTGTATATTTTTCTGTATCAACAGCATAAGGCGTTTCCGAATAATAGATCAGATAGAGATTATTATTAGGTGAATTATTTATTGTTTTCCGTTTCCATTACAGCATTCTTTAAAAGCATGATATAAAAATGTACATCCGCATTTTAGAAGAATGCAAATATGTAGTCTCAATTTTTTAATTAGTAGAATAAGTTTTGAAAAGGATGTACGTACAACTTTAATATAATGTAGCGTAGTAGCTATACAGCTTTAGTTTATGTGAAATTAATTTAAATTTAATTAATTAAAACAGAACAGATTACGTTGTTTTTATCTTCAGTTGGTTTATTTCTTGCTTTAATAATAACGAATCACTAGTAATTTTTAAAGTTAACGGACTTTTCTATCTCTATTTTTAATACTTCAGTAAAATATAACAAAATACGTATTCCTTAGTTGTAAGCGTAATAAAACAAATTGGTAATAAATGATTTTCTTTTATATGTTAAATGTGTTCGAAAGAACTATTAATTTAACGGATGTTGACAAAAAATCTGTTTAATGTGTGGACATTGATCTATTAAATATGCTGATACTATAATGGCATCGATGATTGACATTTGTAATAATTACATCAGTGTAATGTATGTTATTTTCACCATATAAAAATTAGTTCAAAATGTATAGAAATGATCTACAGTAACTATAAATAACAGTTTTTAGAACGGAGCGCAGAGAAAACGATAAATACTCTATTCACACATATAAACACAATTAGAAGTAAATCTACGAACGGGTATAGAAACAAGAAGTGATTTGATCGAATTCCTTTTGGTTATTTTGCTTCAATCTAAAGAGGAAACCGGATACGTGGACAAAAACGTCGATGGTGTGATAGTCACGTGTCAACCGAACGAAATCTAATTAAGCGTAAATAGGAACGGGTCAAGTCTACAATAATTGCATTTTCATTCTCGTCAATAAAACGTTTATTTTATGGCGATATTATTTTTCTATACAATATATTCTATTTGACATGGTTCGAACAACGAGCAAGAGAAATAATCTAATTTTATATATTTGTTTGACATTATTAGTTTTCATGATTACTATTTTTGATTAATCGAGGATGAGAACTGTTAATATTCGTTTTATAGTTACAATTAAATCAAACTTTAATGATTAATATTATTTGCAATTAATCTTTGGGTTCATTCCTATTTGTCTACATTATCTATATTGTCATTACTATTGCGGTATTAAATAAGTGATAATGGTTGATAATGAAAACGGATATAATAATTAATTATTCTATAAATAACTTGTTAAGAACATATAGTGTTATTAACACCTAAATATATTACTTTTCACGTTCAAGTTCTGTTTTGTGGTAATTAAATTCATAGCGAAATTATTTTGCAAATATTTGGCGTATTCACATATCAATATTAGTAAATAATAAATAACAGTAATACAGCTCTGAACCTTTTTTTTAAATATTAATAAAACATTTACATCATATGTGCCGAAATTATTCATATTTCATTCAAATATATAAATAATTCATCTGCCAATATTTCTATTATTTTAAACTTATTAGTAGACAAATACATAGAATTGAATCTAAATTTATATTTGTGTTAGTAAACAAACGTTGAATCAGCGTAAAAACCGCAGTTTTTCGAACGGAATGGGTAATCCTAATTAACTATCTGAGAACATGTGTCTGGACATGTTTTCAAATAAAACCATTTCTATTTCCTAGTATCATTTGGTTTTCCGCACATCATCTTCAAACAGAATTAATTCTAGCAAAAAGTAATATTCCTTCACGGAAATGAAAAAAGAAATATATTTTTAAAATTATTCTTAATTTAAAGAAACTGAATCTGATTTAGACAATACCTCGCTTGAGCAAATTTATAACTAACTTAGTTAGGATGTTGTTATACATTGAGGCATATTTAACCACACATCTTAAGTGGAATTATCTGGGCTTAATAAAGGATTATTTACTCAAATTCCTCATTGATTTCACATTTAAATTTAGTGAGGCAAATCGCTTTAAAGACAATTGATTGGTTATTTGCCATCAAAAAAATAAAAATCTGTTAGATATAAACTCAAAATATATTACTATTTTTACCAATTTTTAAATATACTTATCTATAAGTATTGAATTATATTATTATGCGAGCCACATTTACGAAAATTATGCTAAAATATTGCATTTCATATTTAACAATCACCTTTACGCGACCTAGAAATAATTAAACTAAAATCATGTAAGCCCAAATCACAGAAGCTCATTTAGATTAAACAAACGGAACTACCATAAAACGCGGTTTAAATTAAGTACTATTATTACAATTCTAGATTTGAAGATGTATTTATTTAATTGAAAATTTTGTATTTTGATTTGAAAATTCGATCTTAGCGTTTACGAAAAAATGGTGAGAAACAAATATTATCTAAAGATGGTTTGACAAACGCACGGGTAGACTATTAATTCGAAAATTACAACAAATAACTCAACCCTCTATTCCAGTTATTTAATTTAATTATTACGATTAATGCAAACATTTCTAAGTTTTTTTTACGACTTTTGTAACATTGTCTAAATCGTGTAAGTTCTTAATTTTTTTCTTCTTCTTAAAGAATCGTTAAGAAAACTTTTATACCATTTATAATAACTAACTATTTTATATGCATTAATGTAAGTTAATAATTCTACAGAATATTCAATTAGAATCATGTTTATTTATATTCACATCATATATAATTTATTCATATGAAACATATGTTGTTTTTTTTGTTGGTATAATTAGTTGGTATTTATTTATAAACTGCAAACTAAATGAACTTCAATTTATTCATTCAATGAGAAACAGAGTAAATATTTATACAAGAAAATATAACGCTATGATGACTATATAATCTAACTTATGAAATGAACAAACTAATATATTTTTTTATAGTTTAAACAAAATTATTGCTCTGTTATAAAATTAAATATCAAATAAGGGGAAATGTGATAATAGCGATAAAAACTAATACTACGCCAATTCAAATAACGTTGAAATAACGTTAATATTCTGACGCAACTGTACATTGAATTTTTCCTTTGTGCATGTCCTCCGTCAAAAAACTAGATTAGTTCATTTAATTTATTTTCATATATTAAATATGACAAATTATTGCAATGGATTTATAAATGTATGTATATGCTTAATTGAAACGTTTAGAAATATAATTAACTACAATTATATATTTTCCATTCATTTATCCGATACAGATAAAATGAATTCAACCAAAATTTGTACGCAAATCAATTTAAAAAAAAAAAGTATAAATACACTTACATTATCAGCCTCTTTTTCTAATCGATCATAAACAACTTCATTGGTTCCCCAATGCTTGAGAGGACACATCTTACGCTTAGCCATTTTCACAAATGGTAATTATTTCCGATCTCGCGTAAATTAAAATAAATGTTTATATTATTATACAACAAATGTATACACAGATGTTATAATTTTTTTCGCTCAAAACTATATGAGAAAGTTCTATGAGTATTAACCAAAACACCAAAATAATTAAAATAAAAGACGGTTTTAATAACCTTCAAACACTAAATGTCTTCTGACTTCGCGTACCAGCAAAAATACCGATATACAAAAGTATAACTATCGCACACGGAAAACTTAAGAAAAGTTATGCGGAGCCACGAATCACGAATTTGACGAAATGCCAAATGCAATGATCACGATAACTATGGAATCGTAAATACAGTAACGTGCCTTTAAATACGATTTTGACTTCAGATAGAAAATTAGTTTTGACTTTAATCACATCCATTTGTCATTAGGCAAATAGCTTAGGTGTTACTAAAATTTATTACCAAAGACTCCTAATTACTATATTGTACTTGGAGGAGGAGTCAAAATAAGGTTTTCCAAAAGATTTTGTGGTCAATATGGTGGTGGGAAGCTGACAAATTGATACGTCACGTGCAGTTGTTTTAATTTTTGTGGTAAAATAAATATTTATATTTACATTTGTTTTATATAAATATGCAATTTTTCTATTTTGATATAAAAATATATAATTTTCTATTATGTCTTATGTATAGGTATTAAGTTATAGAAATGTCGCCCTTACATTATTGAGTCAAATAATGTTTGATGCAAATATTTTATTAATTATAATACATCTTTTCGACTTTCTTGAATGTGGATTCATGAATATATCCAAAAACGAAATACGCGTGTGAATTTCTAATTGCGTTATAAATTATGATATTTGAATAAAACCGGAGGAAAACGTTTTATTTGAGAAAATGTAATTATAAAAATATGCTTAATAAATATACCTAAGTATAATGAATAATTTTTTTTTTTTGCAATTAGTAAATATGTTTTATAAAATAATCTAAATTATTTCATTTTCCTTTTAGTATCGTGAATTATAGAATGTACGAATAATTGCAGTATAGGGTAGTTTTAGCAACGTAAAATAATCTGTTACCAACACAATTGCATAATGCTTTGTAAATGCACAATACATATTTATATAAATCAGATGATTGTTATTTCAATATTTTGAAAATAAACAAAATTTATAATTGTGTCATTAATAGCAATTTAATAAATTGTAATTACAAAAAATAATAACAGGATTAGGTATCTCCTTAAACTAGCTGGAAAAAAACAATATGCCGGGCTAACACATGATACCAAAGAAGGTATGTTTCACAACAGCGTTATTAAAGTATTTTTGATATTTAAATATCTTATATTATGTATAAAATGCATAAACCATATGACTTGTGTAGGATTGAAAACGTCATACGTAGTACCATGTAAATAAACACCACTTGGTACATACGTATGAAGTTTTCATGCCTACATACGTATTTCATAACTGAAATTGTATTGTATTTTATTAAACATTGAAGAAAGACGTTCTGCACGTTTTTTAAAAATAAAATATGCTCATTGTTGTAATTATGAAGGAAATATTTTAGGACTGATATACAAATATACTTATTACAACCATGTATATATTAATATGTTTCTAGTTGTACTAAATTCATTTGGTGTAATATTTTTTTCTATAAATATATAAATTATCAATTGGTAAAACATAGCAGTGTCGTAATAAGAATGTAAAGTAATATAAAACACGGGATATTTTAAATATATATATTCGTATATATATATATTATATATATATATATATATATATATATATATATATATATATATATATATATATATATATATATATATATATATATATATATATATATATATCCATATATCCATGGCTGGCGCGCTGGACTTGCATTACATACGCACATACCTAGATGTACACTCCCTGTGAGTAGTAGTAGTACAAAAACCTCCATGTTGTTCCAAATATATGAATAATAAATATATGTAGGTATTAAAAATAATAAAGTAAATTCAAAATAAAATGATGTGCTGGACTTGTATGCTTGTGGGAGTCTAGTAAGTATAAATATTGGTCCCCAGCTCAGATAAAGTCAGGTTGCCAGAAGCTTCCTGGACAATACAGCTAAAACACCGAGCATCTTCCGGTAGAGTTGCTACCAGACGATTTTCTGGGCAATCTTTCCACCGTAAGTACCCCATATATGTTACTAATCAGATGTCCTCCTGGGTAACATTTTCGCCGTAAGTATTACATATATGTACGTTACTGACCAGATGATCTCCTGGATAACATATCCGCTGTAAGTATCAAATACAGTATTACTAACCAGATGATTTCCTAAGTAACATCTCTGCAGTAAGTACCGAATAAAAACGTTATGAACCAGATAACTTCTAGAGTATTTTGGTACAATAACTATTTTTATAAGTGTTTTATTTAAAAAAATTATTCTGTTCATTAATTTTTACGGCTTTTAGTTATAATCTGAAACATGTTTAAATACATCAAATAATTTGTAATTTTACGTAGGTTTTTTTGGTATAACTAATATTTTTCTATGTGCTTTTTAAGGTGTAACTTTATTTTTGCGGGCTCAATACCTCCTAAAGTACGGCTCTGATTGGATTTAAAACGCGAGCGCGAGGAATTGAGTACCTACACATTATGTGTGCCAAATTTGGTTGAAATCGGTTTGGTCCCTTCAAAGAAGAAGAGGTGACTACATTTTTTACGACTAGCTATAAAAGATGATGTTTTTGTTAAGGAAATTTTTCAATCCGAGGATGTTACAGACAAATTATGCAGATAAATACTTAAGCTCTTCGGTACTACGTACGGCGAGCTACAAGTTGAAACTAGACTCTTTTTTTGGAAAATTATTTTTAAATTAAAAAACTCACATACCTACATTAAATATATTTTAAATGGCAGAACATAAAAATGTAGTTATATCAAAATGAATTTGTAATTTATTCTCCTGGTCTCCACAGGTTTATTTACGGTTATTATAAATAATTTCCTACTAAACAATATGTGTTCTCGAGATGACTGGATTTTAGTCCTTAAATTGCTAATTCGCGAAAATCATTATTGCATTTAATGTTAAATACCGCAATTCCATTAATACAAGGTCTCCAGAGAAGTACAATTACATTACTATAGAAAATCAAAATGTGTCTAGTCAAGGATTAAACATATTTACCCCTAATGGATAATTGCAAAATAATGATTATCTGATAATGCTAATATGCCATTTAATATATACAGGTGAATTTCAAATTATATACATATCCTATCTACACTCGCTGAATATGAGATCGAGTCAATAAAACATATTTGGAAGTGAAATAATTTAACTTTTGACTAAAATTAAAATAATATGGAAAAATTACTAATAATATTTTTTATTAAAATGCAGTTTTGATAGGTTCAAAATAGATCTTCGCACTTGTTTCAAAACATACACAAATAGATAAACATCCGCAGTGTATTGCGCTGGACTTTCTTATACGTTTATATAGGAAGGATATTATCATAGAAAATTTTAAACATTGAAGAAAATGTAATTATTTATTACACTATACTAGAAATTATTAAGGCCGGATGTTTTTTTAGTTTTCAAATGAACTTAAAACCTAACAGCATATTTATATACATATTTTTTAATATTTTACTAACCTTTGAAATGCTTTTTCACTAATCCTATTTGTGACAATGGATGTCAAATGTCAAATTTATTTATTATAAGTATATTTTATATTCCTGTTAAATAAATGACAGACATAGTTGATACGATTTATTGTATATAATATTCCATACATACGTAACTATAGCAATATTAATATTAAAAGTATGAATTTGAAGAGCAATTATCGTACACTTTTTGAAGAAACATTTCAAACAAAAGTTGTGCGAAATAGTAATATCTTTCATTTAAATATTTTCATTATTTTTATAATTACAATTCTTACTTATTACTTCGTATAAAAAAATTCATAATGCGTAAACTGAAAGCTATTTGAAGAACAAAAAGTTTATTGCTTTTCGTTTACTAAATAGGTAACACTTTCGAAATAAAACATGATTTTTCTTAAAATAGAGAAAACCTGAAAACAGCTTCTAGTAAACTATTACTGCCAGTCTTTTAATTATTGCAAAAAACTAATCAACACGTTCTAATTTATTAAAGTCTTAAATATCACATTTCATAATCTTAAACTCATCCGTTTTTTGAGTTACAGTACACACAGACAATCAATTGTTTAAAATCTTATTTCGTATAAGAAAATACACATTGATTTTAGAAAAGGTTTACATTTTGAAAAGTGTTTTTCTTGAATTTTGTTCTATGCTGAGACTGTGAATGATTTTATATTTCTTCTTTTTTGACATTTCTTAACACCTCACAAAGAACAGACAACACAATAAATTGAATTCCATGCTATACACTGATTTGATTAGAACCTATGGATTCAAATAGATACAGGTGAGAATCCGTGAATAACCACAAATCTAATTAGATTTGTAGTTCAGTTACACACCGAAACAAAATTTAATTAGTATTGTGTTTACTTTAAAATCAGACCACGATATTTACACGTATAGAATTATTAAAACCTAAATGATATAATAATTTGCTGAAATGTTTTTAGATAGGTTGGAAATTATATTTTCACTTATACAGATTAAAAATTAAAATTTCTTCTTGAAAATATGTGTTGTGTATATATTATATACCTACTATACATTTGTATGTATTTTTGGATGTTTTATTTTATCTTAATTATAGAATGCCATAACATATAAATTATTTCCAGTTTTCTGCCTGCACGAATAAAGATTTCACATACAGATTCATAGTTTTAATTTTCATAAGATTTAAAAATAACGAAAACCGCACAAAGAGAACATAATAAGGAAACATGTTACAGCCTACATTAAAGCTACTTAGCTTTAGGCGTATAATATATCCAATTAGTTTATTTTTGAATATCATTCGGTACATCTTACTAAGGTTCAGTTTTTATTTTTGAAATATAATTTATACACTAAGTATAGTTGTAATTTCTTATAGCTCCAATAAGCGTTTAAACAGACGTGACACATTATGGTTATTAAAATATATAAATCACATTAAACATTTTCCAACATTTATTTCCTTATTTAGGTCATTGACAAATCTGGTAACCACGATTAAATAACTGCATGTATAGGCAGCAAAGAGGAAATGTCAGTGGTATTTTTAAACAATTTGTTGCAACGCAAATTTTCCAACAATGCGACAATTGTTTTTTTTTTTGACAGCCAGATGTGGTCAAAATATAAATAGCTAAATATCAAATTATCATAAGTAATTTTTTGTATTTGTTTACTTGGATGTCGTAGAAATGAAAGTTATGTAACCATAAAAAACTTCGGGTTAGAGATTTTAAATGTAATATTCATTGTAACGCCCTACAATCAATTTGGATTCTTTTCTTAAAACCACCAATATGTCTGCGAACGCAAAAGTAATTAAACACAATAAAAATAACTTTAAATGTTGTACATTTGGAAATACATTTCTTATTTATCAAATTAAAATATAAACTATTTATTTTCCTGCAAGTTGTATTCTTTAATGCTATTTCGTTTGTTACTGCTCAAATGCTTACAGACTATGTTTTCGCTTATACAAATTTAAAATAAAAGTTTCAAGTAAATATTTGTTATATACTATATAGATTGCTATGCATATCAAGGAGTTCTGGCTGCACAAATGATAAAATTCATATACTGGAGTTATTAATATTGGTTTTCATTATATTATAAAGTCAAAACATCATTTTCATTGACAGATTATTGCTAGTTTGATTAAATATTAAATTAAATATTCTTTCGATGTATTATAAACTTCTATTCTAGATATTTTTATATATTTTTCTAAAGAAACGTTTTCAGAAGTACTAGCATTCGCAAACAACAATTCCTGATATGGCACAAATTTATATTATTCATGAGTTATCTTACTAACGACTAGAAAAACAAAATAACAATATTTATTATTTTGATTTACTAGTTGCGAGTGAAAACGGATATAAAACAAAAAATATCGTGTAGGTATTCATAAAAAATGTTACAATCAGTCGGATGATTTTCGATGAGTCACCGATTCTATACTCAATAATTTAAAATCTGAAAATATGATTTCTTTTTCAAATGATGATATATTGCCATAAGTAAGTATCTAGCATCTAGAAGAAATAAATAAAAGATACACAAGTGAAGAAAATACTATCCAATTAAAGGTTCGGTGTGAACTTCGACATGTGTACTGTTGCATGAAAATAAATGATATAACAAAATAAAAATAGATTTTTCTGAGAGTGCTAATAAATAGTTTCAGATTCCAAACATTCTCTTTATTTTTAAAATACAATATATTTTCAATATATCGCATTTTACTAAGCTTATTATTTTGTTATTTATTGTCTAAACGCTATGAAGTATCTAACTACTTAGTTGGTTTCACGTATATTGTCTTTATTTTCGATGCGTTTTGACTTTTACGGCCTGAAGATGACATAAACATATGTGAAAGGAACCATGTAATTTTTAACCTTTACTCAATTTTTCAAAAATGTTACATCAAGTGCCAACCACACATTCAATTAATCTAAGTATCTAACTACGTTGTGTAAAAAATTTAAACAAGCCACCAAACATATTTTATCTTTTAAAATATTATATTTAGTGTGCAGCTGCCGCCGTATTCATTGAAAGTTTACGGTCGTGCAAAAAAGTAGATTTTGCGCAATAAAAACAGGCTAGAAAGAAAGTTTTTTGGGAATACTTTTCTCAAAAACTCAGCTTAAATGAAAGATTACTAAACAAACAACCCAATTAGTAAATTTAGACTATCATAATTATTAAATTATAAAACAAATCAAATGTATTTTCTTTTTAAACTAATAATAGTGGAAGACACAGCATATAAACAAAAGTTTTGAGGTTTTAACAAAACAAATCAATGATTCTCATATCGAGATAATTAGAGTAACTTAAGTAATTAATTATAGTAGGGAAGAGAAAATTGTCATTCCATTTGTCTAGAAATTATAATGAAAACACGTCAGTTTTGAAAACAAAAGTAATTAATATTTGTCAAAATTAATATACAATAATAATTCATATAAAGAACTTAATTTAAATTATTTACGTAGGTCTATAATTAAAATTGCAATAAAAATTTTTTGTAAAAGTCAAATAAAACAGTTCCAGAACTAATAATTTTCTCGCTCTTTTGTATTGCTAAGTTAAATAATTTGTTAAAGTTTACATAAAATAAATAAAATTGGAATAAATCTTTATTGTTTTAATCGTACTATATTCTATTTTCAAACTAAACTTGAAATATATTAACTATAAATATTTAATAATTTAAAGTAAATTTCATAATTGTATGTAAAATTAATTAAATAATAATATTGTTATATTATTTAAATTAGTATAATACGGAAATATTTGTGTTGCATTTTTATGTAGAATTGTTGTTTTAATTTACAAATGCAACAGATCGCCCCAGACTAGGAATGATAATTGGCAAAGAGACGTTTTTCAAACTTATATAGGTACGCAGATATATTGCGAAAATAGTGCTCAGCGGAAGCAAACCAATTTTAAGTAGTAAACCGAAAAGATGCACTATTTGACAAAATGCATACATGAATATATATAAGTATATATTGTCCATGAAAAAATAAATCCTGTATTTATTATCTCATGTATTAGATATATTTATATTCAAAAATCTTTCATTGTGTATATTTAAAATATCTGCAGTATCCCCTTTATACGTAGTAACAAAGTTGGTAGTAGGTATATTTAGTTTAAAGAGGAAGATTATTAAAATATACATTTTGAAAAGTTTAAGAAAATATAATTATGCATTATGCTATATTAGCAATTAATATGGTCGGAATGTTTTTAGTTTGCAAATAAATTAAATACTTGACGTACTTTCACAATTAATCTAATTTTTAAAATTAATGCCAAATCACAAATTAGTTTAATCTATTTTATTTTCCTATTTAATATTATATATAAGCTTGGCAACATAATAAGAAATTTAAGAATTTCAGTAACAATTTTCTTGTAACTGGTATACTCTTTTTGAAGAAACTTTTCAAACAAAAGTTCTGCTAAATATTAATACCTTTCGTTAGTTTGGCTGATTAAAAAGAAAATGTAGGTATATAAAGATATAAAAAAAAAGTTGGTCAAATATTAAAATATAGTTAGACTTATAATTTAGACAATATTTTAATAATAAGCCATGTTTTTACAAAACAGTTATCTTTTCTTTTATATATTACATATATTTAAAAGACACACACGCGTATACGCACACACAGGTATGTACATATGCACACTTTCTCTCTATCTCTCTCTCTTTCACACACACAAACACGCGCTCGCGCACGCACGCTCCCACGCCATTATAAAATAGTCAGATTATCAAAAAGTGTATTTCCGTTAAAATTTCGACTTCGTATATTTCATAATTAAAATTCTTCCTACATATATTAGTATAAGCAAGTTAAAAATAATATCTAGATTATCGAATGCCCTCGATCCACAATAAAGTTTTAAAGATACTTACATATTAAACAATTTAGAATTATATAGAGACAATTGATAATTTTTGTTTAAATGGCAAATGATATTCCTCTTGTTTATTTAATTTAAAAATACCATTGACATTATCTATGAATAAGGCTTTAAGCATAGCTTTCATTTGCGGTGCAAATGTCCGTCAAAAATTGTGATTAAATTAAAATGTGGCCGGTGACGCAGTGCAAAGAACCATTAATGAATTAAACTTCTAAACAATACACAACCGTAAACAACGTCACATGTATAATGGGGAATCACTTATTAATTGGTCCATAAATTCTAATGTCACTAGTGAAAAACCTCGTAATAATGCATATTTCAAATATACACATAGTCATATCGATATATCGATGTTATTCATTGATCAAATTTGCCACGAACGTTAGTCATATGACGTAAACGATAAACGTATGCATGGATTTTACCACATTACAATTTCGGTAAATTATTTTAACAATGTTGTTCTCTAGAATTCCTTAAACGATTTGGTTAACTTAAATATATAATTGCTAAGTGCTGAACATGTGCTTACAAATTCTATAATTAGCTGCTAATGTACTATTCATAAATATTTGGATTTTACTATAATATATATTAGAATGATTGATAGAATTTTTACTATCAACATTGTATTAAATTAGGTATTCATTATATTATTGAGTTTCATAATTTTTAAATTGAAATAGGTATATAAATTCAAATTTGGTACATCAATATATCTTCAAACAATCTTGTATTAAAATATAACTTAATATTATATTGCTTTATTTATGAAACCTGAAGTTAACATTTTTAATGTAAACACAGAATGTTAAACTGTATTTATATTAAGATATTTTCAATTTTATTAATTATTCTAAAATATAAGCAATTTATTTCAAATAAAAAATATCCATTTAAAGACGCTCAAAACGTATACTTCAATAAAAACTTTGAATTTGATAATACTTCTATAAATATTAATACTCGTATAAGAAAGTAAAAAATCAACAAATTATAATATTATTATTATTATTTCTATACTCTGCCAATCGCTTCTACATATTGACTACTTTGAATAGTCACTTTTGATAGAAGCTTTGAAAATCACGTACGCCATGGATTGAACGTTTTGCTTTAATGTAATACAACAAATATA
This sequence comes from Nebria ingens riversi, assembly GCA_018344505.1. Classification (NCBI taxonomy): domain Eukaryota; kingdom Metazoa; phylum Arthropoda; class Insecta; order Coleoptera; family Carabidae; genus Nebria; species Nebria ingens. The sequence goes on from JADQWA010000096.1 coordinate 147,156, forward strand.
ACATGTGCAAGCAATTTCAGATGATAGGTAGAGCTTCAATATGTAACTGTAACAAATAGTGATTATACTTGAATTAAAATAAAAGATTGCAACAGTACAAACTTGCAATAGGAATGTATGCAGGTAAAGTGTTTGTAAGCCGAGTGCTGGTGATATCACTTGAAAACTAAGTCTGTAAACAGTGTGAAAATGAGAAACTTGCAACAATATTGTTTTCCACATATGTCTAAGTTTACTAGGTCGAACGTATGTATGTATGTACAATATACAACAAACTTGTATAAGCTCAATATTACGACAACATACATAGAACTTCCATACAAAATATAAGGTAAAGAAAAATGTTTTATAAAAGATATTTCCCAGCACATACACCACCCACATACATAGAAAATGGTAATTATAATATTTATTCATTCAACTTCATCATTAAACACTTCTGAAGGATAGTTTTTTTCTTTCTTGTACAAAGTTATAAATAATGTAATCAGGAAAAATATCAAAGTCGATATGTTAACGAGAAAACAATTTCTACATATTATTCAACTGTTTTCCAATGTGAGTTTTATATTAATTTTGTTATTAATAAGCATAACTGTGGTTACAAGCGTTGCTATGAAAAAATAAATAAAAACAATTGTTTCAAACATTTTTTAATACAACAGTTAATAATTTGGAAAATAAACGATGGGGAAAGAATAAGGGAAAAATAATCGGCGAGTAAATAACCAAAAGTGTTGCATTCCATTTTGTATAATATATACTCATTATATTCTCTTTCTAAGTATTACTTGTGGTATGTTTAAAAATCGATAATCTTTTACAAAATCAATCATTTTAGTCTCAATCTTCGCACTCGTATTTTCGTCATTGGGATCAAAATTCGTGATTTCGTAAAAAATTGCCGATAGTAAAATAAAGCGTAACGGTGATCTAAATAATGTTCTAGATATCATAACAACTGAAAATGACAAATAACTTATGATATATTAGTTGTCCTTTTTGGTAACGTAAAGGACTTTTAAATAATATAAACTTATTTCTAAATAAAAGATTAAACAAAGTACATGAATGTTTTAATCATTATAATTTTTAATTTAACTGCCTATAAAATAAACGATTGTATGTTATGAATTAAATTTAGCAAATATAATTGTATCAATTTATCTCTGTAAAATTAATTAAAATAAAATAATTAAAGAGTTCGAAACATGCAAACTGTGAGCTCTACTTGTTTCATTTAAAATATAATTTTTCAGATAATCTTTCAAATTACTTATGATGAAAAAAACTTTTATTATATATGTTTAATTACATTTGTTATCAAAGTTCAGTAACAATATTTTCAGTTCGAAAAAAATCTAATTTGTAAAACGCCTATGATTTATTTTATTCAATTTCTTTATCGAAAGATACTATTAAAGATTAATTTAAAAATAATATGTACTTATTTTGAAATATAATATTGTAAGTTCATATTTATAAATACAACACTGTTATCTTACTAATTAATGTCTAATGCATTAGAATGCGCATACCATTAGATTTTCAGGTAGCTTGGTTAAGTTTTAAACGCAGGGCTTTTTATGAACAACGATTATTATCATTAATTTTCATAAAACTCAAGCATTCTTCATAATAATTATACTCTTTATTTCAATAGAAAGTTTCTAAAATAAAATAAAATGTTAAGAAATATTTTAAAATATTTGAAGCGGCTCACACTCTATTTTGTTGTAACGTAAAATAAAACCTTTGTTTTAAATTTTAATATCCAGGAGTCCATATGTGTGTCTGTGTATCTGTATGTTTGTGTATGTGTCTGTCTGCTTGCGTGCTAACGTGCTATGCGGCCTACACTGTTGAAGATAAAATTATGAAACTTAAGATTTGTATATACCTGACAAAAAAAAACCCTGCGTAGATATGGAAAATTATATTTAATAAATAGTATCAACTATGCTTGTCAACTATTTTACAGTAAAATCAAGTAGCCTCAAATATTTTGACATTTAACATCTATTGGCACAAATATATATATATATATATATATATATATATATATATATATATATATATATATATATATATATAATATAATATATAGATTTAGTTAAAAATTACCTTTATATAAATATTTTTTAAAGTTTTTTAGTTCATTTGTAAATTAAAAAAAAAACGTGTAATATTTTCTTAAATGTGTAATATTTTGTATTTTAAAATTCGTCTTATAATAATTAAATATACCTACTACGTATAAGAAAGTCCAGTGCAAGACACTGCAGATGCTTTTAATTTATACTGATCTTCATTTTTATTGTACTACGTGCGACGGAAATAAACATTTTTTACTCTTAGAGATAAATAGTGGTTATTATCGAATTTCGCTTTTCTAGGAATAAATGAAGTCAACCAAAGTGGAAGTAGGGAATAATATACTCGTATACTATACCTAGTAGTAAACAGAAGCTATGCAAAAAACAGTGGCACTTATTGCATTTCGCAAGAAAGTGAGTGGTGAAAGGCAGGTGGTTAACCCGTGCATGTGGTTCCATTTCATTATTTGCGTAACATGATGGCACGTGATCGATTGCTCGTTATTATTCGTCAGTTTGCGGTTAATTTAATTGCATTTGATGCTTGAAAATTTCCGGATATTATGTACACTATTTTTTCCAAAAGTAGATGCATTACGAATCACGATATAACTCATTCATACGTGCCGATACAAACGCATTGGTTTTGCGATTTATGTTTTACCAACTTCCCCGATGAATTTTATTAATTATTTTATAACTCTTGACTCAACTTTAGATTATAAATTAATAGATTAAAAAAACTACGTACAAATGTAATAAATATGTACATACTTTATAAACATTGACTGCATACAATTAAATTCTGTTATCGCGGTACCTTCAAATGATACTAAAAACATACATCTACTTGAAACCTATCTAATAACACGAAATATCTTTGATAAATATTAAAGCTGTTGGCCTAAATTATTTATTTTACATAAATATTTTATTTGTGCGAAATTGATAACAAATTTGGAAATCTGCCTTATACCGACGTAAGAACAGTATTCCTATACCTATCGATAATTTCAATTGCAAGTTCGCTTAATTTTATTTATTATTTTTATAAAATTTTCTAACTTAGAGATTAGATATGCATTACGGAAGTTTCAAACAATTTCCACTGTATTTGCGTGACCCAAAAAGAAAATAACCAAGACAGACATTTGCAAATGATAAAAGCAGTGATTTTTGAATTTCTATATATGTGTTTGTTGAATATGCAATTAAGAATGCATTAGTATGTAGAAATGAAAGGTTCTGATGGTTTTCTATGGTTCTGGGTTAATACGTTCAGTCAATACGGATTATTGTTAGTCGCGGTATTCAAATGTAAAGAGGTCTATTTAAACATCGATTCGTGCTTTTTCTAATGCCATTCGAACTTTGTTGCTTCGCTACCGCGTCAACTCATAACAGCCAACCCGTGAAAGATACAATTTTAGTTTATGCTATATTATAACGTATTCATATTTCTGTGCAATCTATTATAAAATAAATTGGAAAATGTAGAAACTGCTTCACTTTGGATCTGATTTAAGGAAATACCGGGTATTTAATATTAAATATAAAATTAGAAAAGTAAAAGCTACGATTACTTGTTTGTACATAGGTACATACATACATAATAAATTTTAAACTAAATTATACACATTTTTTACATTTTCCGGTATTTTACTTTATTTAAAAGTAAAAATTACTTGTTTGTAGGTATATAATAAATTATAAACTAAATTATAAACATTTTTTACATTTTCAGGTATTTTACTTCATTTTAATTGCAATGTTACAGTATTTGCAATAATACTAAAATTTGTGAATTGTACCTCAAATAGTTTTTAATAAAACGCCCCCACAATAATCTATGAATATGTATTTGACATTTTTTAATCTCTCTAAATGCTTGCACTGAAATAAATAGTTAATTTTCTGATGATGGATGTTAAGGCTATTGTGAACGTTAAATTAGATTCAGTCCACAACATTAACAATACTTACTTATTACTTCATATACGAAAGTAAAAGCTCAATCATCACACTTGCATAAAATTTTGTTTTGTCATTTTCAATATCTTTAAATTATATGTCGAAACTCTTCTTGTTTTAAAATTTGTTAACGTATTTATAAGTTTAGATAAATTTTTTTAATCGTAAATTACAAATTTCTTTATTTAAGTGGCCAAAAAGTTATAATGTAGTAGCAGAAAATGTAAATATTGGACTTGGATCAAATAACTACCGAGTGGTCAAACCGGCCTTCACTCAATCCCCTTTCTTGTAGAGAATTTAAAAGTCAGCCGATTTTCAATCATAAGTAGCATGTTAAATTTACATGTTTGTGAAGTTTGATAGATTTTATTCTGTAGTTTGAATAACAAACCAAAATACGAAATATGCAACTCACATGTCTCTTACATGTTTCTATAAAGTATAGTAACAGTAGCATTTTTATTTAAATAATTATATTAATGATTATCTATAAGGAATTGCTGTAGCAGCTGGGATAAAAACAGCATATACTTGTAAGTATCTATATAAATAGACGCAACATGTATGAATGAATATGGTGAAAGAAACGTGTATTTTGTGTGAGTAGTTTTTGAGGGAAAAAACACTTTATGCGCCGACTGCCAGCTGTTAAATTCAATACAGTCAGTGAATGCAACAACAACGATATTCTAAAGTTATATAAAGGATATCTTTACTTCGATATTGGATGTATCTTTATATTTTTTCGAATATTCTTTTCAAACGTGCCATTTTAATGATTGTTATTTATATATAACAAATAAATCTATTTTGATTCAATGAAACAAGTATCAAAATTTACCGGTTGAACATTTCCAAAATGTACAAGCTGAATTCAATTTAGTTCAACACTATCGTTAAAAAAAAAATAGTTACTTGAAGAACACTTTTTAACTATCTTAACGCTTACGTTTAAAATTATTTTTATTAATTCTTTCTGAATTAATAGGGATTGTAATGCCTTTTCTAGTCATTTTCTTATACGAAGTAATAATTAAGTATTGTATTCACAAAAAAAAACAAATTTTAATAGAAACATCTAAAACCGGGGAGCCTAAAATGATGAAATTTGATATTTAAATTTATTATTAAATTTAACGATATTGTTTTTTCTTTATTTAGGTAATGATATTTTTTGTAACAATTGACCCACAGCAAGTGGTAGTTTACGTGCAGACATTTTTAAAAAAACTTAGTGTTATTTAAACAAGCATTGGCTTACAATACAATTTTCAACATATTTAATATTTTTTAATAGTTTCCGATTTACTTGTTATTAATAGTGATTTCGTCATTTTGGAAGAATATTCGTTATATCTACTGGTTATTATAAATCTAGGAAAATACATAACATGTTCGAGATACACTACCACTACCTCTAAGCTCCCAGACAATGCACACAACCAATAAAAAACATCGGCCATGTATTGGCCCTAAACTTTCTTTTACGTAGTCAGTATATTTAGATTTGATAGTATATAAATAAAAATATAAAAAGTTTAAATTTCAAGAAAATATTTTCATTCATTGTCCAATAAAGTGTAAAGTTAGTTTATTGTCAGATTTCCAAAGAATACATATGTATTTCAGATTTTAAATGTTGGATTTTATAGTAGTATAAAGAAAATATTATTATTCATTACATATTATTAAAAATTATTATGGCCGGGCATTTTTTAGTTTTCAAATTAACTTTAAACCAGAGAAAATATTTATATATAATATTTTTAATTATTTACTAACCTTTGTAACGGTTTTTCACTAAACTTATTTGTGACACTGATAATAAATGTTAAATGTCAAAATATTGGAATATTTAAAACAATTGACATGCATAGTAGATGCGATTTATTATGTATAATTTTTCCATACCTATGTAACTATGGCAATATAAATAAGATAATAGCAATTTTCTCGTAACTGGTACACTTTTTGAAGAAATGTTTCAAACAAAAGTTATGCAGAATACTAATATCTTTCAATGTTATTCTAACTATTTTTACTGCAAGTATAGCCGTTTCAGAGATATTGCAGAAATTGCAAAAAAGTCTTAAGTAAACATGCACTTCCGGTTTGAATATGCTTTTCAAAAATAGGAGGTTTTCGCCCCAGGCATATACAAATCTTAAGTTTAAAGTTTCATAATTTTATCTTCAACGGTGTAGGCTGTAGAGCGCATACACACAGACACACAGACACACAACCACACAGCCACACAGACACACACACACAGACACACACACACACAGACGTCATTCCAAAAATAGTCAGGCTCGATTCAGGGAAGGTCAAAAGGTGTATTTCCGTAAAAATTTTCGAGAAATGTTTTTTTCGTGATTACAATACTTACTTATTACTTCGTAAAAGAAAGTAAAAACTAGAATTGACAATTGGAATAATCGATTATTTAATAATAGAGTAATTAGTACTGCTAATATGTTAAGGGTTCATTTGACATGGATGGTAATTGGTATTGGTATCAGGCCTAGAATATTTAATTTTGCGAATTGCAATGCCTATATAACGTAATTCAACTGTTCAGTGTATTTCGCGATTGGGCATAGAATAAATTTTCGAACGTTTTGTTATACAAAAATTTATTCAGAGTATACGTTAATATATTTCAATATATGTTATTACATTTGAATAATTTATGAAATTGACTTAATATAATTATGCCTCAATAAATTTTGTACTAAAACTAAAATATTTTATTATTTTGTACAATATATGGTGGCAGCACTTTCTACTAGTCTTTCAACTAATCCTAAATGAATACAGATATTAAGAATGTTTAAATCAGTTTATAAGTATTCCAAATATTAGCACTGTTTTCCAATTTTTAAAAATAACATTTTATTTCCAAATTGATATATTTCAGCATCAAAATAGTGGTAAATTAAATATATCGACTTGATTTAATATTACGCATTTAATTAATCAAATTTTGCTAATAGTAATACACGTTAATTTACCTATTTTTTTTTTTTCAAAAAGTTCCACTTTGCTATTTACATTTTGTGAAAAGTTTTATATAAGAAGATTTAATATACCTAAGTTCTATAGCGTTTTACTTTGAAGTTAGTCGCAAGAGTTCTATTAAATTTTGAATAATTATTTTGTAATATACGTAAATATATTCGTCACTTCTATTCAAATCTCATTCCTGTCTCTGTTTATTGTAAAAAAGAAGATATTTATATATTGGAAATTAAATTATTCATTAGATGATGAACAGTATATTAATTCATAAATATGAAATTTCATAAAAAACCAGATAACAATATAGTCGAGAAGTGTGAATTATCTTATACGTATGTACTAATGCATTTGCCAAATTATGAATTTTATTCACCAAGATGAAAATTAACTTTTTATTGGTTGCGTTTTTGATGTTCATATATTACTCTTATGTGTTAAGGCCAAGAAAAAATCGTTCAAAAACCTATCATAATACACGAGTATAGGGGTTAAAAATTGTCTCAATCTATTCTACATATATGGCAGAAGAAATTGTGTCGGCATTTCTCAATAGCAATTGTGTTTTTGAATATACAATTGTATGTTTTATTACACAAAAACCATTTACTGATACATTTACTGACCATAAAAATACAAAATTATTGTACTTCTTGCTCTATTCATTGAATAACTTCATAATCTCCAAGAAATAGTTTTAAAAAAAAAATTGTTTTTATCTTGAGAGGTACTATAATAAATGTCATAATTATAGGTATATACTCGTCAAAGCTTATAGGCTTAAAAAATGACACTAGTTTAAGACGACCCGGATTTTCGTGTAAAACTTGAGACGATAAATTCATGTTAAATTTCGTTTTAATTAATTTGGTCACATGTGGTTAATTTAAAACCGCATATTTCTCAATTTATGGTTCAGTTTTAAGAAGGAAAGTTAGTAACAAACTTTGATTTAATCGTTAAAAATAGTGTAGGTATCTAAAACTAATATGTAAGTGTCATAGTTACAAATGTATAACTACTGTATTATTTTGTATCTATAAAGTAAACAGTTTGTTACCTGTATAAAAGATGTTTATAGGGGAAAATCTGATACAATTTATGTATTGATTAGTACCATATCTTATAGTAACTATGAAGGTTTTGTTGTTTGTTATAACAAAAGTGAACGAATAGAGCTTTCATAAAAAGATATATATCTTGGAGAAATAAAACTTGGAGCGTATTCATTTGTTTGGAGAAAATTTGAAAGTTCGATAGAAATGGAATATAGAACACAAGTGCACGGCACGACCAGGTTAAATAAACTAACAAAAAGTAAAATCTGAACAGTAACAATGTTCTAAGTTATGAATTCACCCAAAAAACAATCCCTCTGTTGTTAGTTAAAAAGCGTATGCTTTTTATCGGCAAACTTTATTTAATTTTATGAACACAAACGCGACTATATAGAAGACTACTTTTATTAGCAAAATTTAGTAAGGGTTGTGCTGCAGATCAATTAAAAAATATCCTTATTTATCACGATCCTATTATGTAAAGTAATCCTACCCAGGTCTGAGACGAGAGACGTCTTATTAAAATTCTAATAGAATTATCGTTTGCACATTCTATCAAAATTAAATAATTAATGCTTTTCGCATTATAAGGTTGGCACCAAGACTAAAGTTAGTGCTGACTAAATATTATAGTTACTATTGAAACAATAACTATTAAACCTATATTATTTGATTAAAAGATGCAAGTAACCTATTGAATAATCTTGTCATGCCTTGAACATTTAAGACATAGTCTCGTGTCATTACACAAAGTCCGGTTTCGGCTGATTTCGAAAAAGGAAACAAACCCATCCATTCAGAGTTCTCGTATTTTTATGCCGCACAGGAAAATGTTACCGTTATTTTTATACGGGAAATACATTTAATGAAAAACGAAATGTCAATGTGTATTTCGTTTCTATTTAAATTGTTTATTATGAAATTTTACATCCTACATATTTTATGAAAAATATCATATACATATTTAATAAAATCCAAACAGGAATAAAATAACATTTTAGATCGTATATTGGCCATTCTTTTATCACGTAACCCTATATTAACACATCGGTCACATATTCCCGTGCGGTATTTATGTTACCTATATTGAACTTCACAAGTGCACATAATAATTTTATAGGCCTTGGGGCTATAAATTATACAATAAAATGCAAACTCTATGAGTCCATGCTATGTCCAATATTCTGTCAAAAATGCAAAATTTAAGATAAGGAAAATTGCTTTAACAAAAAATGATCAATTTAATAATATATAATAAACGCAAACAAAAGTTATTGAAATTGTTAAATATAATCATTTATCTCGCTTTTATGAAAGTTGCTAATTAAAAAAGTTGTATATTCAATAAATTATATATTTTGAATACTCGGAAGCTATATATTTTGTTTCATTTATAACCTAATAAATAAATATATATATATATATATATATATATATATATATATATATATATATATATAAATAAACTTTTCTTATTTTTGTAATTCTTCGAATCAGATGTTAAGTTAAAATTTGTCATTTTGAAATTAAAAATGTTCTGTATCTGCATCATACCAACTTCTAGAAGTAAATGCATCTATTTTATTGGCTTGTTAAAATTTGTTTATTTTTTAATTGATATGACTCAAAAAACTGGATTTAAAGTTTTAATGAACCATTTTTAATATATAAATGTTTATAAATAATCACTGACCACAAGTCAAGCGAATATTCTTTGCGAATTTCTTATCGCATAAAATTCACCATTCCTTCATAAGCTATAATTTACAACCGCAAATTTGCCTGTTAACCAGTCAGTGGTGATGTAATTAACGAATATTTATAAAACGATTAGCTTAAGGTAAAAGTAGGAAAGTATAATGGTGCTTTTAGTTAAGTACCTTTAGAAACAAATGAGGAAACGAATTGTTTCTATGGAAATAAAAGGTTGTTTGATTTATTGCGTTGCAATAACTTGTTGAAAATATTATAAATAATTACATTATAAAATTACTGCGAATTACGTCTATTTTGTTGCTGTTTATTTAATAGACAATTTTTTTTTTAAATTAAATTCGAAAATATTTGTGACGTTGAATGGTTATTTCATCTACAGATTTTTTTTTTGTCATATTTCAATACCAAACTGGCATCAAACATTGAAGAGGTTGTATTTAACCGATTGGAATACCAATTACTCACTTCATATTATCTAATAATTTGTAGACAAATTTGAATGCTTCATAAATTTCATTTTAAAAGCAATTTAATCTTGCATGAAGAATAAAACTACTACATATTACTTTTGACAGCTAATTATTATTTTAATATTTGTTATTTAATTGTAAATAAGGTGAATCTTATTGCCTTTCTAGCAACCAGTGACGTCACCTGTAGAAATCTTAATGTTTTAGTTTGCTCCATACCACAAAATATCGTTCAATATTTTATATTATCCACCTTTTATTTGAAATTTAAATTAGATATTCTCTTATATTTCTACAAATATTTCAATATTATACACGTCTACTCATATTCAATATATTTACTTAGTTCGACTATATTGTTACGCTGTCATTTTACTTTTCAAATAGATAATAATAATAATGATTTTTAATTTAACTTTTTACAATAAATCAACTCAACAAAAAAGTACATGCGTACTTTTTTCTTAAAAATGCTAATTAAGTTTAAGCAATTTGGCTTTACTACCACACAGTACCGTCAGTAAATATTTGTAATGATTACAGGATTACATAATCATACCATAATTATAACATAGTGAAGAGGAGTATTAATTATTCAAATTGTTATGATACAGGTTAATCTACATGATCTTATATGTTATTAACCTGATTAAAATTATGTTTATATTGGGTAAAATTAAACTATAATCTGCTTGCTACTAACGTAATAAAAAAAACACACCTAAATATATGTACATATGTATATATGTATATACTGGAAAATTAAATGCCACACCAAACATTAACGAGTACGCATTTCAACAATGAAACCGTCCGGAGACTGGTTTCCGTATATACTGCAAACGTAGAATTAAAACGAGAAAGTTTGTCAAACTATTTCCGCTCTTTCGGTTCTATTGTTAATTTACCAATCACGGTCATTTGTTTGAACTGATATCCCTATTTATTTCAGACCGCTTGAAAGTATTACAAATATAATCTGATCTTTTGATAAAATGACCACAAAGCTATTTTTGATTTAAAGAACAACAAATGCGTGAAATACATTTTTAAATAACAAATCAATAATCCTTTTCTCTATAAATATTACTACGAATCGAATTCGAATTTAGAAAAGTGCTGACCAAGGCTATCAAACCATAGAAGCCTTACAAAGGTTTGGCCATAGCTCAACGTACCAAAAAAGAAACAATACTTGTAAAGTGATTTAATCCCATTGGTCAGTGCTTAAGGCGCTAAAATAGATTTGTAAAAATTATACTGTGCTTTTTAGCCATTTTGATTTTACTAGTATGAAATTTGGTTTTGATAAATAAACTTTATAATACGTTACTGTATATAATAAAGAGGTTATTGCTCGGTTGATTAACGCTCAAATACAGTCAAATATATTAATATTTACTAAAACTTATAGCCATATAATCATGGCAAATGTTAAAGATGCTTTAAGTTAAAGTTACTTTAACAATGACAAAGTTAAACAATCATCATATGCGATCAGAAAAATAGAGAATGCCGATGTTAGTGACACATATATTTTTATACTATAACATCTGCAGCGTCTAGTACTAAACTTTCTTATACGTAGTAGGTATATTTTCTTTAATAATAGGAAAGTTAATAAAATTTGAAACATTCAAGAAAAGATAATTATTCATTACGCTTTTTAGTTTTCAAATGAACTTAAAACCTAACAAAATATGTATATATATATATATATATATATATATATATATATATATATATATATATATATATATATTATATTTTTAATATTTTACTAACATTTGAAACACTTTTTCACTAAATCTATTTGTAACAATAGCTGTTAAATATTAAATAATTTGAGTCTATTTTATGTTCCTGTTAAACAATTGACAGGCATAGTTGATACGATTCATTAAATATGATTTCCTAAGAATACGTAACTATTACAATAGAAATAAGAAAAGTAAGAATATCAATAGCAATTTTCTTGTAAGTGGTACACTTTTTGAAGAAACGTTTCAAACAAAAGTTGTGCGAAATATGAGCAGCTTTCATTTTAATTATAACTATTTTTACTGTAAGTGCAGCCGTTTCGGAGTTCCGGTTTGAATATTCTTTTCAAAAATAGGAGATTTTCTTGCCAGCCATATACAAATCTTTAGTTTACGTATTACTTTGCATAAAATATTAAAAAAGTGAATAATACACAAAACATATTAACTACAGCAATAAATATATTCACTGTTAATATCTGTTTAGTTGTGATAGATATATTTGTATACATGTCCCAAAATATTTATCTTATAACATGTGTAGGTACTGTCATGTAGTACGATAATGTATTAATTATTTTATAATTATGTAAATATAACAATGGTTAACGCGTGAAGTCACAAAGTGGCACGTGCTCATAAGGTCAAAACAACTTACCTACTCCAGTCAACAAACGCTAATTATTGTTAGATTTACATATTTATCCTATAATTATTATATCGACTATATAGGACATAAGTGTGCTATATAAACTAAAGATTGTTTGAGTGGAAGGTTCTACGAATATATCTGTTAATTATTTATAGCCACTCTAATAGATGATATTCTTTTGGTTCCATTGTCGATTTTAATGTATTAAATATGAATTCATTTAGGCTTTCATCAAATTTTTATTTACGCATCAACATTTAGAAATATTAAAAAATACCATGCAGCCAACTTCATACATTAGGAAAAATGTAATATATATATAAATGAAACATCGTCTCTCATACTCATAACATAGTTTCAAGAAACAAAACAAATAATTGCAGAAGATAGCAATTTTTAATGCTAGACGTTCTTTTCAACCTTCTTATAAAGACTAAATTTAAATGAAACATGAATAACAAAATGTCAGCTTATAAATATATACATTCATTAAATTCCTCAGTAGTGATATTTCAGCAACTAATAAAATACTCCGATTTCAATTAATTGCTTGACTATATATATAGAAAATTACTATATTAGTGTGCAATGAAGATCAATTGCTTCGAGACTTTGGCATTCGCGTCTGTTGTTTCTACAAATTATATCCGCAGGTCATTTGCTTCCGATGCGAGTATAATTCCATATGGTTTATTTTAGTAGGGGTAGTTGTGTATTGTGGATATATTAGTTTATAGTTAAACTGTAATTGTATATACTTTGGTTGAGAAAATAATATAGTTGCTGTTTTGGTTATGAGCAGATGTCACTTGTTGGCGGTAACAGCCTGCCAACTGAACTGGGAATGATTTAACGCCGTTTTAATTATAGCAAATTATATTTGCTATGCCTATATTAGGCTGGAACGAATTGATTGATATTTTGTCATGTTTATTACAGCAAAACTTAGGGTCAATGGATTCGTAACCTGGCGTATTAAATACCACTGACGTCACTGGCCAGAGCTATATTCATTATAGCACATCAATTCAACATCGTCTATTTCATTCGTAATACCTATATAATATCCTAAGCAAACTAAAATAATATACTATAGTTTTTAATAAAATAGAATTGCATATACGCAAAAACTCGAAATTCGCTTACGATATGCTTACTATACTAAATAAATATTTGAATAAAATCGTACTAACATTTATAATATTACTATTTAACTATTCCAACACACAAATATCAAATATAATTTATATAATTCTAAAATTGATCTTAGTATAGTCCCCGTCAGGAGAACGCGAAGGATGGTCATAAAATATGTATTCCCCCCCCCCGCCCCTCATCAAAATAAACACACAAAGAAACATATTTGCTACTCACTATAAACACAATCATGTGATTTAGAATAATAATAAAATTTGTTGATAATGAATACCCGAAATCATTGCAACTACATTTCATTTGTCAATGTGCATTTTTATATGTAAAGGAAGTAGTTTTCCCTGCTGTTAGGAATGGAAAACTTGTATAGTTTTATGATTTCGTAGTTTATGGTTGCATTTAAGGTGGCACGGTAAACTTTTTAACTTATTTAATTACTATACGTAAATGTACAACTATTATAAGAAAAAATGCGTACTTATTTGGCATTGACTAAATTGTTGAAACACCATTTAACTTGTATGTAAATCCTGTTCAATATCAATACTGCACGATACATTGGTAAATTTCGCGGTCGTAATTTGTGATTGTCATTGTATAATATTTATCTGTTTTTTATTCTACAATTGTAATTATATACATGACTTGTAACTTTCTCAATAAAGTTTCGTATTATACGGATATAAGGATATTTGAGGTTAGATCCACAATCTGGAATCTGCAGTCTATTATTTAATAGTAACTACGTACATAACAAGGAAATATTAATATATATATATATATATATATATATATATATATATATATATATATATATTTACATATATATATATAATAATAATATTTTCTTGTTATGTACGTAGTTTATATATATATATATATATATATATATATATATATATATATATATATATATATATATATATATATAATTTTCAATTGCCTATATTTTATATTTATATAAATAAATCAAATAAATATGTCATTTCATTCCATTCTATATTATTAAAATTTATCTAAAATGCCATAATATTAAATAATTAATTTTTCAACGTTGACTTTGTTTGAAATATGTCTGCCTAATGCATGCAACATATTTTACCACCTAGAGAAAAGAAAAGTCACAAATATCATTTATTATGCGAGTAAGTTTTTCGAAACACTTTAACTATATATGACAGGTAAATGAAATATTTTGCTTTCGCCAAAAATAATGTTCATTTTCAATGAAAAATGATATGGACATCTTGCAAGAAAGTAAATCTTAAAATAACCGTATTTCCCTGTACTGTAGTGTTTTTAGAGTTTCCTTTTTTATATGCATATCTACTAATATTATAGAAATAAATTTAAATATTATGCATTCGTTGCAAAGGATATGTTTGCTACTTTTCTACGTAGAATTTCACTATATGAAAAACTACAGTGTTCCCTCGTTTACCGTTCCTCAGAAGCACATGATATCTAAATAACTAAATATATAATAAACATAATAGTTGTAAATATAAGTATACGTATATGATATATATAAGTACACTTATTTACTTTTTATTAATATTTAAACATTATTTACAACTTTGTCATACTTAAAATATTTTAATCTATTGAGTATAATTTGGATATATGTACTGTCATAAATAATAAAATAGTAAATTTAGTTTATAAAAATTATTTAAAATGAAATAAATACTTTTCTACATTTAGGACTGTGACTATCACTATCACAAACACATATGATTTCTTTACTACATATAAACTTCAGATATTTATTAATTTTAAAATTAGGTTATTTTTTGTATGATTTATTACATTTGACCATAGTTTTTTTTTTCTTCTATTTTAGGTATTACCCATATAAAATTTTAACCCGCTAGTGCCTTGATGCGCAAGCGCAACTATGTGCTGAAAGTCATATTAGATACAGATTCATACTTATATCTTTTTGTTTAAAAAATTATATTGTATAAACGTTTCTAGTATTTATAGTAAAAATACAATAAAATTTGAACATTGCATTTGATAAAACATTTATGACAGGGTTGCAATTAAGAGATTCTTTTCCAGTAAAATATATTTGTTATATTTCATATCTAGTTGCTTGTCTATTTGGCAATAAAAATACTGTCGAGTAAATCCTTAAAATACAATTAGTTCTAATTAATATTTTGGTAGCTATCATCTTTTTCTTAGACAAATAATATATCAGTATATGCATTCAAACTAATCGGTAGTCAAAGTAAATATTTTAATTGCGTTTTTGTTTATCTATTGTTAGTTTAAAATGTATAGATATAATTCTAATATGAACTGTAACAATTTTCTCCGGTAATACTTTATTTAAAAATAAATTAGATTTTTTTTTTGAAATTTTGTAAAATAATCCTAATTTATAGAATTTTATGGCATTCCTAATAATAGTTGTATGCATTATCTGGGGTTCAATTATCATGTTCATAAATAATTTTTGAGAATACCTTAATCATTAAATTTGATTTCATCTCTGTTGTAACACGTTTTCGGTTTTTTTTTCTTCTAATTTTCCATCCTTTTTTACCTGGCATGGTATTAAATTTTACTACCATTACAACAAATATGTTTAAGAACGCAACGTCACGAAAAGACATGTTCGTCGCATTTAATATAATACTGACTGCTGTGACTGTCAATTAAATTATGTTTTAATCAATTCATTACCTTTATAAAATGTAAATAAAACAATATACAGGATTGAAGGAAACTTAATTTCGCTGTTAAAGTACTTCAGTATTAATTTGTTCGCGTAACTTAATTGCCATTAAATAAGACAGCGAGTAAAACGCTAACTAATGGTTTATTATTCATTATCGGACACTTTTTATCTCATAAATTACTTTCTCCTTAAGTTAACTTTACTTTGGAAATTAACATATTTTACATTTTAAGAACATTTTACTTGCAAATAACATATAATACATATTTAATTGACAGTGCCAATACCTATTTAACTATTCTAATCGACAATTGCTATATTTAATTTGTATTATTGAATCAGGATACCTAGAAACTTAAACTACCGTTCTTGGATAATTTTGCAATATTATCATTACTTTCTTATACGAATGTATATAAAGAAGTACCTATAGTTAATCATAAAAAAATTCGAACTCGAGATTTTAACAGAAATACACCTTTTGACCTTCCCTGAATCGAGTCTGACTATTTTTGGAATTCCGTCGGTGTACGTGTGTGTGTGTGTATAGTGTAATGAATAATTATATTTTCTTTAATGTTTAAACAATTGTATTTTAATACATTCCTATACAACAAAATATGCCTACTGCGTATAAGAAAGTTTAGTGCGAGACACTGCAGATGTTTTAATAAACATTTTGGTTTAAATTACAGGTCATTGGGCTGTATATATATGTTATTGTGTTAGATATGTACCAAATTTAGTTAAGAGGATTGTTGTTATGGCTTAATTGTCATCGGTAGTGTCTGTCAGGAATGTTGCTATACTGCTTAATCTAGTGATGCCAAGTCTCATCTCGAAATGTCGAGATCCAGGCTTAAATTAAGCCCCCCTCACTTTCTTTTCATAACTTTCACAACGTATAAATATTGTGTATATCGATATAAATTCCTAGAGCGTAATGAAAGTCATTTTTTATCCAGAAATTTATTTATTTAATTTAGTGAGGTATTATATTGTATCATTAAAACACTATGGGTATTATTTTATTTTCAAAGCAATTTTATAATAATTTCATGTTTTGTATATAATATATTTTTTTTGTCAATTTTCTTATTTTAATGACTTTTTCAATAGGAAACTTTGTTAATCCCTATATTTAAAAAATATTTATTAAATAAAAAGACTTACCTATGTATATAATATTGTATAAATTGCGAAAACTTCTTTAAAGTATCGTTAGTACTTCATATAGTGTAAGCATTGTTTATTTGTTAATCTTCTCACTATTTTGGTATTGTTAATCAAGGAAATAGTTAATAATGTATGGAACACTATTATATTATTTGCCAAAGCAAAGCCCGATTTCAGTTAAATCTATTCAACAATGAAACTGCCAGCAATATGTTATTTGGCCATGTATGGCGAGTTATATACAAAAATTAAATCTTTTAAAACTTGCGAATAATTTACGAGCATTAATGCAAATTCTTCAATGAAGAATACAAATGTTATAAATGCATAAAATACGAAATCATATGTCAAATTACCTACAGCAATTTATATTACATGATTACTGGACTGGAACATTTGTAAATCAGATACATATATCAAAATATTATTTAAATTAACTCATTGTTCTGTGTAATAAATAGAATAATATATTAAATTCATTTGCATATGCATATGAAATTCAGTTTAGTATTAATAAGAAGAAAATTTTATATATATCGTATATATATATATATATATATATATATATATATATATATATATATATATATATATATATATATATATATATATATATATATATATATATATATATATATATATATACATGGTGGGTATAGGCATTAAGTTATGTATATATATATATATATATATATATATATATATATATATATATATATATATATATATATATATATATATATATACCCATATATATATATATATATATATATATATATATATATATATATATATATACATATATATATATATATATATATATATATATATATATATATATATATATATATATATATATATATATATATACATGGTGGGTATAGGCATATATATATATATATATATATATATATATATATATATATATATATATATATATATATACATGGTGGGTATATGCATTAAGTTATGTACATATATATATATATATATATATATATATATATATATATATATATATATATATATATATATATATATATATATATATATATATATATATATATATATATATATACATAGACATATATTTACCAACAAGATTAATATGTAATGGTGCAAGATATTATATACATTTATACGTAATATACTTGTACTACACTTGAAGAATTAAATTGCACACAAAATAAAACGAACTAGAGATATATGCATATGTTTCGTGTGAAATGAATAGCGTCATTTTGACAGTATATTTATAATAGAAAATGTAACCTGTGGAAATGCATTTTATAGAAAAACCAAAACAATATGAAGACTGTCACTGTCGTATGCAGAAAGTACCTATAGTTAAGTCACTTTTTATCATTTTAACTGAAATATATAAAAAGTGAATATTTTACAACAGGTATGAGGATATTAAAAATGAAATGAAATATTTTATATATTTATATATTATATAAGAACAATTATAAATATGAATCAACTCAGCATTGAACTTCTTTTCCTATTCAAAACAAAACTCATTAGTAACAACTGAGAACGGTTCATTTTCCAAATTAGCCATTACCATTTAATAAAAACCTATAATAGAATATCTAACGTATGTTCAACGTTTCTGGAGCTAAAACAATCACAAATAGACAAGCAGATGTAATTCAGAAAATATGAATCTATAGATTCCCGAAACAGACAGTTCCGTTTAAATCACGAATTAAACATTCAAATATATCAAATGTGTTAGCCTTATTTAATTACTAGTAGCACTTCATTCATATTCAAAAGCAATGGTCCTATAAAACCGTCATACACATTTGAATGATGTGGTACGAACGTGGTGGCATTCATATACATACACACATATGTTTGACATGGCATGAAATGTGCTAAATGAAACTAAAAAAATTGAAATTGAAATCGGAAGTTACAGAAAAGTATGAGTAAAATTTATGATTTAAACATATTCTTTAGTCAAACTAATTCAGAATGAAACCTATCGGTTCTAAATGAATGTGGTATTATTATATCTGAAATACATTTTTATTGATACCAATTAGATAATCAAATTGCTACGTAACGTGCATGTTAATACAAATGTAATCTATTTAAAATTGCATTCATTTTGAACTGATTCGTTTTATTTTTAATCAACCACACTAAAGAATACGCCTTTTAATATATATTTAATTAATTTTTAGAACAATTTCATGGGTATTTTCTCTATTTTAAATGTATTTCGGATTGCTTTTAGAATTAAATTAAAATTCGACAGCGAAATTTCAAATAGTTTTTAATTAAATCTAACAAGCAAACTACATTTTCTGAATATTTATTCAATATCTTGATCTAATATAAACACAATGATGCTATATTTTGATTTATTGATTTTATTATTTTTGTCTTTTGGACATGCTCACTGGCTATGTGATTTATTATTTAATAAATATCGTTAAGAAGTACAGCTTTGTATGTAACACATGCACATCATGACTAGTTGTTGACTACAAAAGATCAACTAGAAACCGAGAAGAAGAAAAGAATTAAACATACGCACTTCTGTAACTTTGATATGTAGAGAATCAAACGTCTCCGCCTTGGAGCCAATATTTTTTAATCGAATTGGTTTTCTAAGTGACGCCGGTGAACACTGATTATTTGATAGATAAGGACAAGTCGCCTCGCAATGAACAGACGTCGAATTACTCAAAATATGGTTGGGTGCATAAGCCATCTTGTCACTTATGATGTACACGACACACACACAACCCGAAAGAAAGGTCACCGATCACTAGATTTGCATACACACATTTTTAGTACATTTTTTATAGAAATTCACTGATTAATTAAACCACTACTTGCAATCTCAAAGTTCTTCATCTTCTTTTTAATATTTCTTTAACTATAATTAAGTTAACTTGATTTAAGATCGTTAAATATGAAAAATTTAATTAATTGAAATGTTCCAGTTTATAATTTGATTTCTGTCTTCTGCAATACAGAAAAATGAATAAATGAAATAAACAAACAAAAGTGTTTGAATTTATAGAAATTATATAGAAACGATTTTAGAACAGTTTTATTTATTATACTTCAATTGTGATATTTGTTATGACGTTTTGAAATATCAAGCAAGGGTGGTTTATAAGAAATATACAATCTTAAAACCTTCAAAATTTTAACCTTATTAGACTAGATAATTTCATATTTTCATTTTTAAATTAAAATTATTTTATATACAAACAAAGCTATTGATTATTTCAATCATTACCATAAGAGAAAATATATCGGTAAAGAGGAATCCACTTGCAATTCTAAATAATACTTTTATCACAATAATTGTTTATAAACATTAATTAATTCAAAGAATAATCTTTGCCTTAGTAATTAAACTGAATTGTTATTTTTTAAATTATTCACCACGCACAGTATGAGTAGTTGTGACTATTAAGTAAATTCCATCGCAGAGAAGCTTATTTAGAGCTTGCTTATAAGAAATTCAGTCTTCTCAAAATTCATAAATTATAGATACACGTTTTTGCACTGATAATAGCTTATATAATTGGTATAATTATTTTTACTTTTAAAATAATATAATTTAAAATCATATAATTTAAAATCGTTATTGAAAGGTCAAATGAACATGTAAAGTAATGTATTCATATAATTTTGAATACAATTGTTGCAGTTTATTCATTTTTTAAAACTATTTATTGAATTATAATTCAGAAAACACAAAACCAAATTTTCTGATTATTGCTGTGGAAATAAAGAAAAGTTTGAAAAATTGTAATGTGATAGCAGTTTTGCTAAACAAGTTTAACAATTTCTTCAAAAAAATCCATAGTACTTTTAACATTTGGAAAAAAATTAATAGTTCACAAATTTATTGACTAAAATCAGTCAACAAAGTAAATCAGTAAGTATTTTTTAAATATTGGCTGATGAACTAAAATTTGTTGTATTGAATACTTTTTTATGGAGCTTTTCAATAAGTTTTATTTTTAAATATAAAAAAACAAAATCGAAATAAAATAAAGGACTATAAAATTTTAAAAACTACCTATATTAGGTATATAAAATTACTTTTAAATATGTAAACAATAAATCTAACAATAAAGTATTGTGATATCTGTATATTTTAAATAAATCACAAATAAATGTTCATTTTTTTATAAGTTTTATAAGTTAAAGTAAAAATAAAATTTTATATTAGTTTAAGGAAAAAGTAGAAATTACATTTCTTTCAGCACATTAGGGGATATTCTAACTATAAGCAGAACGATATTTTCGCATAAAGCCTAATGTGCAAAGCGTTTAAGAACCTTTCTTTTTAATTAAAATATAAGTATGAAAATCTTTTGTTAAACTTCAGTTTGTGATTTTAATTTTTTTTAAATAAATTTTATTAACGAATGATGCACAAGATTTTGATTTAAAATTAACTTAAATAGAAGTCAATTCATCAAAAAATTAGTCAAAATAAACAATATCTAATCAAATAGACTGTTTTCGGTAATATAACACCGCTATCAAAATAATTTAGTAAAAAAAACACTTTACACAGTAACAAATTATAAAAATATACATTTAATTGAATGTAAAATTATTATAATTTTTTTTGTAATTTTATTGAATTAGTCGAAAATTTTAATAAATATCAAGACAATTAAGTGGTTAGAAATTGAAAATTTATACTAAACATTATGTGCATTACAAGTGCAAATTAAACTAAGTTATTAAAAAATAAGAACTGAAACTCGAAGTAGCATTTAAAAGTTGTCGCAAACTTTTTCAAAATAGCTATATTTACCAATAAATGAATAGCCATATAATTACACTCCAAATAAGATGAAACTACTAAAAAATTACAGCAAACCGAAAATAACTAAATCCAAATTTTAAGAAAAGTTTGTCAAACGCCTTTTTCCAATATTTACCAATAGAAAACATTATTATAAACCTTATTAAATTCTGTTATGCGACAGTGTGACGTTTAAAAAAATCAAACAAATATTTGAAATACGAAAGCGCAACGTTGCGTAAGTTTTATAATACACTTCCGATAGTGACGTGCGTCCGATACAGCGTTCGTAGAGATACTCGAGCGTCACGGCGGCGATTCAACAGTCGGCGCTGACGTCGCCGTCGCCGCCGCCACCGCAAACAGACGGTGCGACGCCGCATCAGGTCGTCCCCTACTCTTGTAACTTGTATGAAAGCTCACACACTAGTTCACGCATGCGCAATGCACAAATGCGCACACCTGTTGACACATGCTATTGCGGTATTTTTCTCCTAGGTATACACAATCATAACAAGAACGAAACAACCTATGTATGGATGGATATTCATGATGATTTTTTTGACATATTTTAGTCAAATGATTCTGCACTCTGCTTAAAAGCACCAAAGCCTTGGTCAGATTATTAAAATAACTTGTTCCATTCCAAAAAAAAACAAAAATGAATATCAAATAAAATGCACAAAAATATTTTTTGATCTGTATTAAAGGAACTATACAGATCAAAAACTATAGCTACCGACAATTTCCTTTATCTCAACAACTATATATTTTTTATAATTTCATTACAGATAATTACACTAATTTAAAAAAGAAATCTCCAACAAATATGCTTTTTTTAAAAAGTTAGACGTTTTATTTTTTAAGCTTAAAGTATAGATAATTCAGAAATTCGCCATGCTAAAGTTTAAACATAGGCACAGCCAATACTAACAGCTCGCCCAATATGTACTTTTTATAATATTCAAGGTATAAAATACCTATTTTTGATTGTTTACTATTTCATTGTTGATTTGATTGCTACTTTAATCATTTTTATTATAGCACAAATATTGTTTATTTATTCAGAAATTCGCCATGCCAACATTTAGACATTGGCGAACTCAATGCTTGTTTAATAAGAAACTATTATATAAGCCCGGAAAACGTATAAATTACAAATTCTTATTTTTAAAATGAATATAACCACAAAATCGCATTTTACCGTACTGTCCAGTGAATTTCCATCTGTAAACGAGCGTAAATGGCTACGGTAGTCCAAGAGAAAATTGTGTTTGCATTAAAATGAGGCATCACTAAAAAGTATGCAAAGGGACGAATACGTAATAGAAAACTCTATTGATCTCTCGGAAAGACCGAACAAATATTTACGTTCGAAATAAAATGCCTGTGCACAAAGGCACGAAAGAAATAAAACCAAAATATATGTTTCTTAACGTTGCACTTTCTTACTCACAGACACATTGTTTTGTTTTATTTGTACTTTGCAAAGAAAACAATGTTTACCACAAACATTTTTAAAAAATACTAACATTGCTCTTTTTTAAATTGCGCTGCATTATCCAGCATCTAAAACAATGTGTATTAATCTAGTTTAAAATGATAGTTGCACTTTGCACATCAGTTGACTTCTAAGCAGCTGTTTTCCAAAGAACTGTTCTCACATATAAAAAACATCTGCAATGTATTGCAACATTCTTGATAAAAACTGTTAATTACAGCCTAAATTAAACCTTAATGACAAGGGTGCTCTTAACTTCTCATTCCCATTATCTAAGGGACTCTAAAACTTTCTTTCCAATTTGATAAATAAATTTATAAAATTTATAGGATAACATTTTATTTTGATATGTTTTTGTGTCTATCAATTTAATGTTTGAAATAAAATTTGTGCAATTTCATTTTGAACTATTTTAAAATAAAGTTCTACTATAAAATTTATAGTATTCATTTCCAAAAACTATCAGCATAAATGTATTTGATCCACGTAGCTTATAAAATAGTCCATTGCTTATACAAACACAACAAACTTGGCTTCATCTGACAGAGTTCACATCTCTCATCTTTGAAATGCGTCAGGAATCAGCTAACGTCTTTCAAAGACATGCAATTTGTTCACAAAGAAAACTTTTTTTTACTAGATAGTACACAGAAAAAGAATCTTTTTAAACGATTTGTATGTATGTGGAGGATCGGTACTTCAGAAGTTTTCTAATTATGTAAGAATTGAGCATTCGTATGTGGGATACGGTACAAACCAAACGATTCTCTGAATACTGAATATTTTTTTAAATATAGAGCCCATCATCAAAAGTAACTACATATGTACGGGGTATAACCTGAACTACCGTATATTCCATTGAAAATTCAACGAAAATTTAAAAGTTGTATGATAAATACAATCTTTACGAAAGCGAAACGGATTTCTTTATAAATCTCTTTGACTATAAATAATATACGAAATGACAGATGATTTACCAATTTCTGGTGTCAATGTTTTACTAGTTGTCAATCATTTGTTTATATTACAATGAACCTATCAGAGAGAAGCATATCCATGACAACGAAGCGGAAGATAGACAGGCATACATTTAGCGACTATTATATTATTTAAAACTCAAGAGATGAAGAAATAAACGTCCTTCATAAACAAGATTTAATAATAATAATTTAGTGAGAGACTGTATCCATTTCATTTTATGAACTCATATACCAAACTAATAGGTATGACAATACATTTTTAAATCTATAGCTGATTAAAATCTGTAAGTAAACCAGAATAACAACTGTGGGAATAACATACAGGTCAAACAATTATTTCTAGGTGTAGATTTGTTTAGAATCCACCTTTAGCACTGAAAATATTGTGTAGGTAGTAGAAAAAAAAAACGGACCCAACGCATATGTATATAATATGCACACCACCAGAGAATAAGACCGCATGTATGTCTGTATGAACGAGTGGGCACTCTGCTCCTGCTGCTGTTGAGGGAGATCTGCTATCTGCTTTGCTTACGAATTCCCATTTCAAACGTCATTTAAATTGTAAATAGTGGTGAAATTGTCCGGTGTGCTTATGCGTTCTGACTACAATGCTCCTCCGTCGAGAGAACACCACAATAGCCTCTGTTCCATATCATACTAACCAGATCAGAATTGCATTCAGAGTGGTTCACATCTCGCTAGATTATGTATAAAATTATAAAAACTTTACTTATATAGTAACTATTGAATTTCCTTTTATACACTTGTGGTATTTGCAGCAATTTCTCCATCTGGCTAAGTTCAATTAACTATTAATATAGTTCAACCTCGGTGTATTTATAATTACTTTTATATACGAAGTAATAAATAAGTGTTGTAATCATGAAAAAAACAATCTCGATATTTTAACGGATATACACCTTTTGACATGATACGTGCATGAAGAATTTGTTGAATTTGAATGAAGCAAAAGAAGTTTGTACGGATAGAGTTAAATGGCGAAAGATTGTCAAGGTATGAATGGATATAAAGGGGTTTCTGCCACCTAATTTGATGAGAATAGGCATGAAGTTATGTATGTAAAAAATTTAAATATTGTAGCTTTAAGCTACAGGATAGACAGTAAAATTACAGATGCTTCATCAAAAGATAATATAAAACAAATATATGAATAAATGTTTTACAGTTTTATATTTAAATTAGATAAAATGCATTTATTACAACTAACAGTGTCAATTTTTTCTTAAAATATCATTAGGCCTAAACATTTCTAAAATAATTTATATTATTCCTAGACTGTTCATATATTGATTATTATCATGATTATTGTATTATTTTCTGTTATGATTGCTATATTGTATATTTTATTGATTGTTCATACACTAAAAATGGAAACTGTAAGCATTGTCTTCCCCAATGTTTGTTTTTATTTATTTATTTAATAAAAGTTATTTATGGTAAAATATGTACCCACATGAGTCATTTTTTAAAATTTTATATATATATATATATATATATATATATATATATATATATATATATATATATATATATATATATATATATATATATATATATATATATATTATATATATATATACGTATATATATATATATATTTGTCATATTTAAAATGTATATAAATTGTGACACTTTCCTGTAAAATACAATACTGACGAGCAGTATTTACATTACGTCACTAGTGGTTTACGTGAGCCAGCCAATTTGCGCATACATACGTATGTAGTTACAAATGCACACGCATATATAGCAATAGAGAAAATGCCTAACCACTGCTGCTCACTGCCGCTGTGTGATATAAACCGCTTGTTTGTGTGATTTACCGTACTCTATAATTACATATCCCTACTCACCTACCCTAAACGAACTGACACGGTACGTACCCTACGCCCAACCATACCCTCAATTCCCTGCAGATTCGACGTTAAATGTCTGAGATGCCGATACCGATGAATTTCTTGTAATTAACTAAATCTGTCATTCGATTTCGATTTTCTCTAGCTATTTGTGTGGTCACCAATATGTATACGTGTGTGTGTATGTATGTAGCAAGTTGCAACCTACACATGAAATTTATTGATTTCGACGTGGTTAGAGTAGGTATATTAATCTGTAAAATTAATAAACCCTTATATAACAAATAATCCTGTTTAGATTGCTGTAGCTTCAATATTATTGAACTCAATTATTTGATAACAAACCCTTGTTCGTTAGATTGAAATCATACATCTATATTTGCAAATATTTAGAGATATTATTTTTATCAATGACTAAATTAGCGCCTGGTCACGTCACTTTAACAAGTTCTGCAAGACAAACGAATAGATCTATTAAAATATCGAGTTCGAAATTATTCATAATAACAAGGAACCTATCTACATTAATTTTTATGTTTTTTTCTCTATCCAAAAATTAAAAACGCCAACAGCTTCACGGCTTAAAAACATGGATTTATTTTCGTTACCCATTATTTTAAACAATTTTTAATTATGACGTAAACTTAACTTACTACTTACGCCATGCATACTAGGATTAAAATCACTAATATTTAATTCATAATACGATTTACCTACTAATAAATAAGTACCTGTTGAAAAAAGGCGATATCACAGCAACAACTGCATAAAATTTTTGGTGAATATATTCCGAATGCATAGTTTTACGTGTTCGTGGTTTATTCCGCTTATTATTAATAAATAACGTCTAAGCTAAGCATATAAAATACTCAGTTAATCAATTAAAACTGAAATAATATTATTAATTATTTACCTATATTTTAATGAAATGGCGATTGGGGCTTACAAAGATTATTTTTTAATTAAAAACATTAAATTTAATATCATTTTAACAGCTTTAAATTTTATTGTAAAACAACTGAACTCATATCACACAAATGTGGTCGTTTGAGCGTGCGAACGAGCGATCATTATACATTTAAGTATTTTCAGAATGTATTAATTAAGCAGATCTTCCAATTTATACGATAAAAATACAACCAACCATCAATTAAAAGTTTTAAATTTTAATCAAAAAATAATTCAAATTGAACATAAATATTTACCAATTGAAAATTAAAGCAAACGCTTGCTCCTCTTTCGATTTCAACCGAACGCTAACTAAAATTATATCAATAATTCAATTATGATAACAATTGTAATTAAGTATGCACATTGCATTGAGTAAGTTCGTCATATAGTGAAATTGGGGTAAAATGGTAACTAGCTGACAATTGGATCATCGCTCTGATAGTACTTGCAGAAAATTGTGGCGTAATTAGATTGAGCTACTTGTCGAATGTTTACACTGTGATGGTTTATTTAATTCCCAAGGTAGCTCCACGTACAAATGGTTAAGTTTACCTTCTCTTATTCTTTGTGTTCGTTAAGTTTTCAGTTTACAGTTTCAAGAAGAGCCACATAAGTTCGTAGTGTAGGTACTTTAAGTTTCATCGTAAAGAAAAGAAAGTATACGATGTTTTATTTGAGCTTTAATGGAGATAAATATCCATTTTTCTGTGTTTTAAGATGTTAATAAAGCTTTCAACTTTAATTATAGTTAATATAAATCATATAAACTTATACTTAAAACATCTGCAGTGGCTCACTGGACTTTCTTATACGTAGTATGTATATTTTGTTTAGATAGAAAGATGGCAACTTAAATAAGACATTTACGAATTTCAATTGCAATTTTCTTGTAATCGGTAAATTTTTCGAAGAAAATTTTCAAACAAAAGTTGTTTATAATATTAATATCTTTCATTTTTAATATTACTATATTTGCTGTAAGTGCAGCCGTTTTGGAGATATTACAGAATTTGCGAAAAATTACTAGTATAAACATACACTTCCACTTTATATACACATACATATATACCCAAATAACCAACTATCTGAACATCTGAAATTGGAAGTTTTGAAATTTCACTTTACGGGTCGATTCTGAGCAAATGTATCACCTGTAGTAAAACTATAGATACTACGTCTATTCTATGCTCCTTTGTAGCTTACAGATTCTTATAAATATGATTAAATATTATGAATAGTTAAAACCGTTACTGTAATAATTATTTTGGGATCAAAGGTGGTGTATTGGTTAAACTGGTTACTATATTCTAGATAAATACAAAGAAACCCTGAACGAAATTGTCAATTGACTGAAGATTGTACAGACTATAATCATACATAGACGTGTAAACTATTTAAGATGAGGTTAATAAGTTTCACAGAGTCTCCGAAGAAGATAATTGTAGTTTAACAATAGTTTGGTAAACTTTATAGTTATAGGTAAGGCTCAAGACCCCCGAAGGGCAACATCATCGTAGTTTAACAATTGATAAGAGACACCTATGTGTATAGTTTCAATGTCATTCTACCACGGGGACTACAATAGGTACACAAGCGCGTTAATCTTTATTCAATATTTTTTGTCATTTCTGACAATGTATCTTTTATATAAAGTTTTACCAAATTCTTTCACAAACTCCCTTGAATTATTACAAAGAAATTAAAGGGGTGCAAACAATCTTTCTCATGAAGAAATATAAAATATTATTTGGATTAGATATAAATTTGCAGGTAACTAGTATATTTAGGTATATAAAAACATTTCGATTAAAAATATAACAATTGTTAAAATAGTCAAGCTGCTAAATAAAAAACAAACAAGAAATTGGTTGCCTAACACAAATATCTATAACGTTATTTTTTATAAACAGAGACTTATTTATAATCTTACAAACAAACAGAATACTCAGAATCAATAATGTCAATAATGCATTTCACTAAGCATTACATAAAACTTACACTGAAACATTTTTTATGTATGTATATATAGGTACATGCATACATACATGTATGTTTACCAAATACGAAAACCAGAATACAAATGGTATTTCTCATGAATATCTGTAAGTAATCCGTAACAAATTTGTAAGTCAAAATCCTCAAAATGAAAAAAAAACGGAAAGTTACACTAAAACCTCAACGAAACGAAAAAAAAACAATCGTTACATTTATCGGATTTGGGAGCATTTTCTGTCTACTTGAACTACTTGACATAAAATTAAACATCCAAACACCTAGAATTTTCATGTACTGAATACAGATGCATATACAGAAATGTAAAGTTGGTTGCAAATTTCATTCCCTTAAACACAGTCTGTGCCTTAAATCACTGTGCATTACTTTTTGTGGATTTTTGTATGCATTACCGTTGTTAATGATACAGAAAAATTTATGAAATGCAAAAAATATTGGTCTTTAGTTAAAAAAACTTTTAAATTAAATAAAGAAAATTCTTGGTTTTGACAGGTATGAAATATTTTATATAGCCAGCTTTCTCCATAAACTAAAGCTAAAACTTTTTAGCATGAAAAGTTGAAAATTAAAATAAACAATTAAATGAAATCGATTTCAAATTAATAATTACTCGTTTAACATAAAATATTTGAAGCATTTTTTTCACTTCAGTTGCTTTTTATGTATGTTTTAAAACTGCGTTCGTTGAAATTGTCATTAACATATAATTCTCTAAAATGGCAACAACAACAAATTCCCAAATCGAAACAACCTCTTCTTTTTGAATATACCACGAAACGCAGCCATGGTGCGTCGAAAGCTGATTAAATCGTTCAACTCAAATGAGCTGGCTAGAATATAAACTACTCCAATCCAGTACCATCGCTCCATGGAGGGAACTTAACAAAAGAAAAAGTTTTAGAGAAACAAGTAACTTGCGATCAAGCTTCCCACATACAACTGAAAGTATATATTATATTGCTGATACATTGTATATGTAGCATAGAGTAATTATTGGTTTGCAATATGATATATCTAACAGAAATTGCTTTTTTTCTAAGATACCTAGTATAATATTATTAACCTGTTGAAAGAAATATATACAGGGTGATAAATCTATACCGAGAATATAGAAAGGTACATGCTTTTTTTAACATATATGCAAATATTCTCTCCCCAGTACATTTTACAGGCCAAGTGCACATACAAAATTTGTTCAGAATTTTAAACTGCAACTATCCAATAAATGATAAGAGAGTTTTAGAAAATAATATAATTTCCATTGTAATTTATTGACTGATTGATTGTTTGAACCCGTAAACTGCGAATATAACATACATATATCAAGTCAACTAATATGTACCGCAAGTTGCATATGCATAGGCGAAATATTATTAATATGAGAGGTACATAACGAAAATCTAAGCTACTTCGACAAGATGTCAATCGCAATAATGTCGTTATTAAAACAGTTGTTTTTCTTGATGGGTATTCCTTAGTAATGCTTTATTAAAACTATTATCAAATTTCACAAAAATATTCACTTAGTTACTCGTAATCTCATAATTAATTACATTTTTTTCATTCACGTAAGTAACCAATACATAAAAAATAATACAATAAATCATTTCTATTTCTTGTTGAAATATTATCTGTCTTTCTGGCATTGACGAGAACGATAAGACAATATATATGTTTATGCGACACTATTTTGAAATTAGCTCAGTGTGACACTTCGCTAAGATCAATGATAATTTTGTGCGAAATAAAAAAGTTAATTATGTTAATGTGCGTTCGTACTTTATCTCGCTTTTATAACTCCTTAATTCATGCCAAGGTTCAAAGTCACACGACAAAGCTAAGATTATTTGGCGAATTCGTAAGAAAAAAATAACAAAAACTAACGTATTTTTTCAAGGTTATCTTCTGAAGATTCATTGATTGACGTAAAAACTGTTACAGATAAAATAACTTCTTCTTTTTTTGAGAAAAATATTATTTATATATATTTAATTAATTACTTTAAAAATATACCAGATAAAATGTACATAACAATTCCCTAAGTATCCAAACATGCAGGAGAAGAATACATATACTCGTATATACGAATATTATTTCATTTTTAAAAATAATAGAATAAAACTGTAAAATAAAAACTATAATTTAAAAGCGCGGTAAACAAACTAATATGAGCGCATTTTGATTTTTTTTATATTCGTTTCCACGAAAATATTGAAGATTAAAGATACAATTCTAAAACTTGGTTAGTAAATCATTTAAAGTTAAAATAAATATTTAAAATATAATAAATGAATGATTGCAAATTTAATATTGAGTAACTATGAAATCTGCATCGCTTTACAGTTCCTGAAATAAATCGAAACAACTTCCAGAAAATTATAATACCTATATAATTATTAAAATATAATATAATTTCAGTTTATAAATAATTGAATGACACTGAAACGGTGTTAAAATAACGTAGTTTTCGCAATAATGTCAGCTGTTGAGTACTGCGATTAGTAAATAAATAGGCGTTATTTATTAACAATATTATGTGAAATAAATCACGATAACGTAAGACTATACGTCACCGCAGGGAAAACTATTCCCACAAGGTGTATTAAGGCGCATTTTAACTAAAAACGTAATTATTAAGCAGTTGCTGTTGTGATTTCATCATTTTTAACGAATATTTGCTAATTATTATATAAAAGAACCAATTTTTAAAAGAGCCTTTAGTTATGAATGAACAATTACTTTATCATATCAAATAGCAGTACTATTCTCTATGCAAATAAATTTAAAAAGATAAAAAACTAAAATTTATGTAATGCTGAATGTCTCAGTGAAGTTTAAAAACCGATATCATTGTTTATATAATAAAACTTTATATAATTGATCATATATTTACACACTACATTACTGATCTAATCTATAAATCCAGAAATTTCGTTTTTATATTTGTTTCTTAAATATATTGATAGCATATAAATTACTATTCTACTTTTTCACGATAAAAAAAGGTTGGTATTCCTAGAAATGCCTGCTGAAAAATCATATATGTTTTAAAATACAGCAATCTGGAAGCTTTCATGTAAAAATCGTTAAAAAAAACTTCTGACAGTATTCGTTGTGTGACATTCAATTTTCAGCGAACAAAAGCCCCACGAAATAACAAACAAAACATCCGAACAAGCAAAATTAACACACATACTTGTCTCCGAACTGTTGTTTAGGCGTGCGTGTCAATTACTGTAAGGACAACGCAATAAAAGTGAGTCTGATATGAATGTAATTACATTATACACGTATACAGCGATCACTTGAGCCAATGTGCTGCTTTAGATTCGCAGTTGTTCTCGCACGTATATCGACATCTGTGGCACGCCATCATTATTTGTTATGCTAATTTAATTAACAGTACATAAAGACGATGCCGGATGGGCACAAGCACATTCTGTCTGGCGGCTCCTTTTTGTAGGAGGCATATTGTGCCTTATAGTCTTCAGATTAAGAAATAGGTAGAATAATCGTCTTAAGTTGGATAGTTTTACGAGAACTACGTTATTCGCCTTAATTATCAAAAAATCACCAACTTAGGTAATTATGTAAAAATAAGATGCAAAATAAAATTTTGTTTGAAATGGAATACGATATCGTTTTATGGAATTTTGGATTTAAGCAAGTGTCGTAAATTTGACAGAGCAATGATTTGTGACATGGACCGCCAGACAGTCCTGATCTGTATTCTGGGATGTTGATTATTTCAAGTTTAGTAGCTTAATTTTCTTTATTTATATAAGTTATGTTTTATTTCGTATTAAAATCGATATCGGTCTAGTTTTTAACTCATCGGAGTTCAATTAATTGTTGAAAAGTGTTATGAGTTAAGCTTATCCTGAAGGATAAACGCTATTATATTAAATCAACATATATGTATTGATTTTTCATTGGACCCGGAATTAACAACCCATTTCTAATAACTAAGAATTGGTGTAGAACAGAAGACTGATAATAATGTTTTCTGTCTTTGACAGTTGGCGATAGACGCATAGTTATAATATTTATTATATATGATTTGAGTTATGCGAAGGTTTGTTAATTAAAAAGCACTTGTGCCTTGGTCACCGAAATGTACATTTAGAACCAAATAAATTAGTGAAGTAAAGATTTACAAGTACTTTTTTAGTTAATATTTATTATTGGTATAGATACATTGGAATTATTGTTCAGATAAATGCAGGTATTTCACGAATTACTTAGGCAAACATTATATGGCGATTCGTAAAATGCAATAGTGCCAATTATTCGCTGTAAGGGTTTTCATCGAATAAAATAATGATACATAAAAGTCAAACATGTAATATTTCATAAATAAGCTGCTTGTTTTTAATTTTAACTATATTTAATCCTGATTACAAATTTCCATGAATCACAATATGGCTTTTCACTAGACACAAATGGAGATTTCGCATACTTATTATGATTTACTTTCATTATTGTAAGTTAAAAATAATAATCAATTTCATCATTATTTAAGACTTTTGGCCAGTCTAAATGTAATATTAGAAACATCTCGACTTGAACATGTCAACAGACATTAAAATTATAAAGCATTGTGCAATTTATGTACCTACCAGAGTTTCATAGTTTTTATTTTCATTTACAATAACAAATTTGGTCCAATCTCTTATAAAATTGTTGGCAATAACATATCTCGAATTTTGTTTTGCTAATTTCCGATTATGGTTCAAGCAAATTAAAAATTTCCTACTGGTTTCTGCCATGAACCACTTGCAAGGATATTCAGAGTAGCTTAAAGCTAGCCACGCATTCTACATTTATTATTACTTTAGTACATATTGAAGTTTTTAAAGACCACAAGAATCATTAAATTACCTTTGTTGAAACTATCTTTTAAAATGCGAATCTAGCATTTCAAAATGATTCAATACATTTCTTAAATTTCTCCTAGTTATTCTCATGTAATTTCTATAAAAATATTAAAAATAGGGTTTAAACGTGATTTGTATTGAAAATACTACACACTCACATTTGCCTCTTATAACGTTGCATTATGATAATAATGAGTATTATTTGTATCATATGTAATATATCGTGAAAACAACTGGCACATGGTCTTTATGGTTCCAAACAAACTAACCCTAAAGATGTACGAATGAATAAGAAGCATATAGATATCTATAAGCTATAGACTCCTCTAGAGTAGCACTTTTTTCTATAATAGCTAAAAGAAACTCTTATAGATTTCTATAATAGATTATAGCTCTTAATGAAACTCTTATAGAAGCTATAGATTCCTTTAGAATTCCACTAATAATAGCTTCATTAGTTTTACGGATACCTCAACTAACTTGAGTATATCTCAACTTGCTAAATAAAGCGTAATTAATTTTGAATCTTTATGGCATCGACTATTACCAAGCCTTCTTCGATACAGCCCTAAATTCTTCATCTTGTTTTATTTATATAGCGTCGCATAACCTCCCAACGTATTATCTACTTAAATAACAAGTTTTTCAACACATATATCATGATAGCGTTATTCTAAGAGCCATAAATCACCTAGTAGGTATATTAATAATATCAAACAATATGTGTAAGCGTTATAAAGCAAATTTTGAAAAACAAAGCATATTATGAGAAGATCATATAAAGATTATAATTCGCAAACATTTGTTCACACCTATTCACTCTAATAGTAGTGCAAACGATTTATCTTCTAGATAAAAGTTTTCAGAACACGCTTGTGCTAAACATCCTGCAACTGAACTGCTATCAACCGTACGCAGTGTAAGCCTCTGGAATTTATTGTTTCACTGGGATCATTTGCTTATTAAACGTTCGATTTCTGCTTCGAAACTAGTCACTTTGTCTTATCAACAATTATATTTTGCTTATATCTTAGCCATCACGCTTTGAACAAGCGTTGCAGCAAACATAATAAAACATTGAAACATTATTTTCTATTCATAGGTATTTCAGTAAAATATAAGCAATCACGGTATATGGTAATATCAGATTAAGGTTTCTCTTTAATTTTATTTTATTTTAATATTTTTAAAAGTAATCACATATACATAGATATATTAAAATCATTATTTCTGTTAAGTCCGTTTTAGATTATCGAAGAATTGCAGCATGAGAAGCAAACATTGCTTAGTGTAAAACAAGCATTGCAACGGATTTTAATATAATTCAAAATTTATCAAAAATCACATTTTTACTTATGCGAAACAATAACAAACCAACGAATGAGTCTAAAATTTCGAAATACGTATTTAATATTTTTATTTATTATTTTTAGTAAATTGATCAGTCAGAATTGTTTTCATATTTTGTATATTTAAAAAAAAAAAATTATAAGTGTTTTCAGTACCTAAATGAGAACGCAATTCCCTGCTTTCTTTGTATGAAGTGTTTTATGTTATTCCATTTATTCCAGGAATTAATGAGCTCCCATTTCTCTTCAGTATATACATATGTACAATATGGATGACGTGAATGGATTCTCGGAATAAAAGAATGGAGCTATGAAAAGTGAATTATGACGTATGTCCATAAAAAGAAATACTTTTTAAACATATTTAAATATCTATTGCAGACACAGAAACTACAATTTATACAAATGCTCTTAGATATCTAATGAAAAGAAAACAGTACATAAAAAAATAGAGAAATTCAAAAGAATTCTACAATCAAATGAAACAGGCCTCATTGTAGGCGGCGAAGTATCTTTACACACACACACACATGCACGGAATTGCTACTATTGCTGCACACATATACACGCTCATCTCAGTACTACTTAATCCGGGAAAATTGTTTCATTTCAGCTTTATTTACTATAGGCACACTATTATAGAAATGTATATATAATAAAAGTAAGAGTTTACTACTAGTCTAGGACCATGCTGACAAAAATATAAAAATATTATATATATATATATATATATATATATATATATATATATATATATATATATATATATATATATATGTATATATATATATATATATATATATATATATATATATATATATATATATATATATATATATATATATATATATATATATATATATATATATATATATATATATATATATATATATATATATATAACAACATACCCATTCCCAACAAATTTCTAAAATATGTAACATATCTCCTTGACTTATGCTATATGTCCCAAATTCGATTAAAATCGGTTGGGTATAAAGTACGAACGAGTGGCAAACATTTAAGGATATATAAATATGTGAAACAAATATCCGTCAAAGGCAAAATCGAGTCTTTACCACACATCGTTTGAGTTCTTGTACAAAACGTACATACATCACACTGCGTGCCGAAAAATGATGAGAATATGTCCATTTGTTATAATTCATTACGCCTAAAAGGATAAACATGTATTGCTATAGATAGCATAATAAATGAAAAATCGCTATTAAGTCATATTTTTATCCTCTCAAATATGAAATATGACTTTTTTCGTTTGTTTCTCACCAGTGAATGTTTTTATTCATTGATGCTATAAAATATACGTATTTAATTTGACGTAAGGTATTCAATTTAAATCTATTTGTTTTATGTAGGTATATAAAATTCATTCCGAATTGAAGCAAAATTTTATTTAAAATAAAATATATTCCAAGCGAAGTATGTATACATCTGGCACAAAAACTTTTTTTTTCTTAACGAATAGTTTTTATTGTAATCAATTCGAATCTTAAACGAATTAACATTTTCTTTCGACAGAAATTGAAATTCCCTATACGCTTGGTCTGATCAGGGATGATTAGTTGAATGACTATGTATATTTCCTTATCTTTTTTATCTGAATCCTCGTGAACGCGGACATATTAGAAATTGTTTTTGTGTTTGAGTCGGTCAGTATGTTTGTTTTCTGAAAGCATCCAAGAGACCTGTGGTCGATTTTTATTGGTTTATATCGTTTACGAAGGCGTTAAAAGCTTTTCTTGTTCAAGAGGTTTTTTCATAGGCGTAGAAACTAGAATTATCAGGTATATTTCGTATGTGCAAAATAAATTATACATTTGAAATTATAAACATCTGCACTGATTGCACATATATATATATATATATATATATATATATATATATATATATATATATATATATATATATATATATATATATATATATATATATATATAATATATATATATATATATTTGGAGTTTTCAAATTCATTTATTTTATGTAAATAAATTATACATTTGAAATTATAAACATCTGCACTGATTGCACATATATATATATATATATATATATATATATATATATATATATATATATATATATATATATATATATATATATATATATGGAGTTTTCAAATTCATTTATTTAGTAGAAATAAGGTTGAACAACAATATATAAATCATATATACCTACTTATATTATATACAAACAATGTATTATAACAAACAGAATCCGTTTAGATTCACACAGTCACATCAAAAATACAATAGATTTTTTTAAATTATTTCATATCCGGTGTTGACTTCCTATCACGTGCATCTTTTCATACATGTTTCCTATCTAAGAACAGCGGCACTAGCATATCCTATCCTATTCAAAATTAATTCCAACTAAAGCCCATCATATACCGCCTTTTCGTGATGTAGATGCGAACTAAGTTTAGAATTTTAACTTAATGTTCATCTGTTTTCAACGCAAAAATAGCGAATTCTTTTCAGTATTTCATTTGCAGAGTGCTATGGATGTGTCGGAAATTTTTGAAAAATTTGATATTTCGGAACCGACTGTCTATGCGCGTGAGTGTGGATGTCCGTATAGATTTAAACCTTCAGAAAATCGATCAAGAAAGCCTGGTAAGTAGATTTTCATTTATCATAAATGCATACTGTATGAAGATTTAATACTGTATTCGCAGATAACTTAATTATGTTTTAACCAAAATCTTTCTAATATAAATTATGTTAAATGCATTATGTTATAAACACACCTTTTTACCTTCCCTGAATCGAGTCTGACTATTTTTGAATGACGTCTGCGTGTGTGTGTGTTGAAGATAAAATTATGAAACTTTAAACTTAAAAGATTTGTATATGCCTGACGTGAAAACCTCTTTTTTGAAAAGAATTTTCAAACTGGAAGTGCATGTTTACTTAAGTCATTTTCTGCAGTTTCTGCAAAATTCCCGAAACGGCTGTACTTACAGTAAAATAAGTTACAATTAAAATAAAAGATATTAATACATATTTCGCATTTTTGTTTGAAACACAAAAAGTGCTCGTTTTCTTAAGTATATTGCCATAGTTACGTAGGTATAGGAAATTATATTTAATAATTTTTTTTTTTAAACTATTTTTCGACTATTTACATGAAAATAAAATAGGCTCAAATATTTTGACATTAAACATCTACTGTCGCAAATAGATTTAGTGAAAACCGCGTTTCAAAAGTTAGTAAAATATTAAACATATTATTTATAAATATTTTGTTAGGTTTTAGGTTTATTTGAAAACTAAAAAACATCCGGGGATAATAATTTCTAATAAAATGTAATGAATATTTATATGTTTAAAATTGTGTATTATAATATCATTCCTATCTAAACAAAATATACCTACTACGTATACAAAAGTCCAGTGCAATACACTGCAAATGTTTAATATTTTTTTCACAAATATAATTAATCTTGAAGAAGGCAGAGTAAAATTTTACTGAGAAATATTGTTCAGTCAAGTAGTGAAACCTCATTAAATATATTCTTACATAATTATGTGGAAATCAAAATTTCAAAAACCCAAACCCCTAAGGTGTACAATCACCTCGTTATTTTCCTTATTTTTTGTTTCTAATATAAAGTTATGAGTCACAAAAGAGAACCTTTTAGAATGCATTACACTGCTATAGATTCCCTATGGCGATTGACATGTAATGTCTTTACCGTAATCGTAGATCGCTTTTAGCAACAAGAGTGTATAAATGAGAAGTAATATTTTACTCGTTCGTGGAAACTTCACTATATTATAACAGTTAGCAGTTATAATAATTTCAACTGAAATGAAATGGTTCTCTCCAATAGGGAACGAATTAAAAACTTTATTCTCATGTGTATCATTATTGCATATGTGCAGCAATTGTTTAAATTGCATACACAGTTAACATAACAAACTTTTCTTTCGAGTCATAACTTCTAGAAGCAATTACTATTGCTCACATGACAATACAATTAGTACACATTGTGAATATAGATTT
This sequence comes from Nebria ingens riversi, assembly GCA_018344505.1. Lineage (NCBI taxonomy): Eukaryota > Metazoa > Arthropoda > Insecta > Coleoptera > Carabidae > Nebria > Nebria ingens. The sequence continues at coordinate 187,301 of JADQWA010000096.1, forward strand.
TTATTACATGATGCATAAGAATATGTAAGATTAAACTACAAAAAAATACTGTCATAAATAAACACATAAACCACATCTATTGTAGGTTCATTATTTTATATGTTTTCTACTCTAAAAATCATAACAATGAATCTAAAGTTAGTGCACAACTTTTGTATGAATATTTTCTTGAAAAAATGTCCTAGAAAATTGCTACTTTTCTTATTTATATTGCCATAGTTACGTAGGTATGGGAAATTATATTTAGTAAATCGTGTCAACTGTTTAGCAGAAAAACAAAATAGACTCAAATAATTTATGATTTGACATTTAATATCTATTGTCACAAATGGAATTAGTGAAAAAGCATTTTAAAGGTTAGTAAATTATTAAAAATGTTATATATAAATATTTTGTTAGGTTTCAAATTCATTTGAAAACTAAAACGTGTCCGGCCATAATAATTCAAATGTAGCGTAATGAATAATAATGTTTAAACATTCGTATTTTAATATACTTCCTATCTAACCAAAATATGCCGATGTTTAATGTTGTTATGTGTAGAAATAAGTGAATTCCAATTTTTTTTTGGATATAGGTATAATATTTATAAGTTGAAATTGTCAGGGACAGATAGTAATGTTAATGTTAGTCACTGTGTAAATGAGGTCAGTATAATCGTTTAGGGATTTATTAGATCATTTGATCAAAGATTGACATGACGGGTACAAAGAATACGGTTAAGAAGATATAGTTTGGATGATCATTTTACAACAAATGTTGCATCAGAAAATTATATTTTAGATCTTTCAAAAATGTTCAAAACATCAACAACAGATGTATTTAAATTGTTATTTATACGCCGACAGACAGTTAGATTTGTCAAAATTTATCTAGTTAAACTTATGAAATAACTACTATGTTTGACTTTTAACACATTTTTTACAAATATAGAATCTCAAAAATAAATTTGATTGCATTCAAAATTAGAACATGCATTGTTCCATTTAACAACGAACGTTATCTATGTATGTTTGCTAATATATAATTAATAACCTGAAAATAACAAACCCTAATATTCATAATTTAGTTTGAGCTAGTCATATTCCCCAAGTCATTTATTTCTTTTTAACAATATAAAGACAAGATGGAATCTCGTTAATAGCTATTTACTCATGCACTTAAAAAGTAATATTACCATTATCAGATTATAAAACGTATTACTACTAATTTAGGTACTGTTTCAAATTGTTTAACAATATAAGATAGAACAAGCATTGGGTTCGTCAATGCCGACAGTTTGGCATGAGGAATTTCTGAATAAATAAACATTTGTGCTATAATTAAAATTATCAAAGTAACAATCAAATCAACAATGACATAGTACTCAATCAAAGATATCTATTTTATATTTTGAGTATTATAAAAAGTACTTATTCTGTGTTTAGTATTGGTTGTGCCAATATCTAAAGTTTGGCATGGCAAATTTCTGAATAAATAAACAATATATGTGCTATAATTATAATGGTTAAAGCAACAATGGAACCAACAATGGTATAGTAATCAATCTAAGATATCGTTATTCATACCTTGGGTATTATAAAACGTATATTCGGCGAGCTGTTGCCTAAACTTTAGCATGCCAAATATCTGCATAAATAAACAATATATGCACTTTAATTAAAATAATTGAAGTAACAATCAAACCAACAATGATATACTAATTGTATCAACTGGCATATATATTAATCAAAATATCACACAAGCCGGGTAAAAAACAAAAACAGTTCAATTGTTTTTTTATTTATTTTAAAAATTATTATATTTATTGTTTTATGACTTTCAGTTAAAACCTGAATGAACTTTAGATACATAAAAAAAAAAGTAGTTTTACGTAGATTTTATGGTATAGCTAAATTCTTTTAAAATAATAAAAGTCAGTTGTATGAATATTTATTAGAGTGAATCAATTATAGAAATTAAAACAATAGATTAATATTTACTATTTTATTGTAAAAGTTGTTCTATTTATAACGATAATATTTATTTAGATACTTTTATAACTAATATAATGCAACATAGAAGTCGAAAGTTCGATCGTGGATGGTATTGAATATAGTGTGTTCAGATTATTAATTCAAACACCACAAACGTATATATATTAAATGTATATGCTTCTAACAGATTTATAGACATTACCGTATTGCTTTCGAACAGTTCCGTGCAAGTGTATTATATACACCTCTACAACTACAAGTACTTGTTGCCTATATACATACATGGCCTATATACATAACCAAAAACATCACGCCAACAATGAATAGGTAATAAATGCACTTACATCTTACAATGCACGCATCCTATCCATCAATTGATATCACAAACACTTAAAAACGTTTCAATTGTTAGTTTTCACATATTTTAGAGCTGTTTTTCCTGGTATCCTTCAATTTTCACTGCACAAACACGTGGAATATATGACATGATAAGCCATTTTTTTCACGACTGTCTAAAGGCGCCCGTGCGCAAACCCGGCAGTGTTTATGAATTTTTAGAACTATAGGTATAGGTGACCAGATATTTATTTGCTTATGTGTATTACATTATAAATATTTCAACGCTTAAATTGTCTAATTTATATAATTAACAGTTTTTTATTAAGTTTTATATACAAAATATATAAGTGTGTGTGTGCCTGTGAGTGTACAACTTAAACTGTTGAAGATAACATTATGAAACTTTAGTAATAAAAGTTTAAAAAATATGTATATATAAATTTTGTTAGGTTTTAATTTAATTTGAAAACTAACAAATGCCCGATCCTAATTATTTCTAATATAGTGTATAATTATATTTTTTTAAATGTTTAAACATTTTTTATTTTAATATCCTTTCTATCTAAACATAATATACCTACTACGTATAATAAAGTCCAGTGTAAGACACTGCAAATGTACAATAAAGTAATACCAGTTCAATATGACAAAATCACTGTAATATGTTTGATGAATGTTCGCTTTACATTTTGCGAAAGTATTTTTCCCTACTGTAATGTATTCCAAACGTAAGAGGGTTATGTTTTCATGGAATATTCCTATGAAACCTACGATACTTATCATGAAATTTCTATAATATATATTAGTATAATAAATATTTTATAGTCTAGATTCGATTAAAAAAAAAGACAAAACGAATAATAAAATATTTCAAACAAAACAAAATAAAAAATGGCAATAATAAAATAAAAATAAAATCGTTAAAAGTCGTCACTGTACAACAAAAACTAAATCCGGTTTGGCCCCTCGTAAAAAATTCAAAATTGACACTGAAATTCCTCACTTATTTCTCAATAAAAATATGTATTATATTACTAATATTTTAGTGACATCGACATAGTAGAACATGACACAAATTCAAACCAAAACAAAACAATAAAATATCATCAAAATAAATAAAACATAAAAAAGCGTATGCTAATCAAATAATTCACATACACCTGTGATGACGTCAGCGTGGTCAACGGACCCGCCTCAAGAAGTACGCGCGGTAAAGAAATTTTATGACATCATTTGTACCAGATTTGAGTAACCGAACTGGTGGTAACCGTCATTTAGTAACCGTCACCGGACAAGGTAGAAATTTCGTTGTTACTCACAATCAGTGTGTTGTGTTTGTGATAGTTTACGGTTTACGAAAGCAGTGTTATTGTGGAAAATGTAAGAAAATTTTATATTTAGACTACATACGAATAACGTTTAATGACCTAACTTTAAATTGCTCGAGATCGGTAACAAATACATTTTTCGGATTGAAAAACATTTATATAATACAAAAAACTCAATGAAAAATACTACATTTTTCACGCATTGAATAAACTTTATACGTATGAGAGCAAAATTTTATTTTTTATTATTACTAAGTATTTAACTTTCCCCAATTTCAAATTGAAGAAAACCTAATAATAAAATCAGAGTATTAATTTCATAAATGATTAGTAATCTACATATAACTATGATTCAAATTAATAGTTAATCTAATGATTATATAATGAAACTTTTTTTATTACTATTAAGTACGTTTTTAATACAAATATTTATTTACTTCATAAAATGGAATTTTTAAAAACGTGTTATTACCTTAATTAATTAAAAGTTAAAATATAAACAAAATTAACAAGGCTAAAATTATATTCATAACATATTTCCAAACATATATGAGTTTAATGTTTAGAAATGTATTATTTAATTATTTTGCTACTAATTACTGTTTAACATATCGTTAAAGTTGATTCTGAATATAATATATAATGAAATGTCGGATAATCGAGAACCTACCGTAAATCTATTTAGAAATGTACACATTCATCTTTATTACTGTATCGTAAATTTTCAGAAAATGATCTTATTTAGTTATTTCGAATGCAAGTAGTAATTTGCCTTAGAATTAGCATACTTGTACAATTTTACTGCAAGTGTTAAAAAAGCCTGCTTGCGTTTTACTTCACTTCAATTGCAAGTTACGACTGACGTCACAATTATTACAAATACAATTTTTCGTAGACTTAAATACGCTTTTTAACAAATAATGGATAACTACACATTTAGAAAAAAAATTGTTATCATAACTAAGAATTTGGCTGTCTCATTTTTCACTAATAAAAGTATGTTGCGATACCTAAATTTTAAGAACTACAACAATATTTGTGGGTGCGTGTGTTTAGATTTGTATATGGCTCGCAAGAAAACCTCCTATTTATGAAAAGAATACTCAAACCGGAAGTGCATGTTTAGTCTAAGCATTTTTGCAATATCTCCGAAACGGCTGCACTTACAGCAAAAATAATAGTATTCAAAATGAAAGATATTAATATTTTGTATAACTTTTGTTTGAAAATTTTCTTCATAAATTGTACCAGTTACAAGAAAACAGCTACTGAACTTTTTAAATTCCTTATTTATGTTGCCATGGATACGAAAGTATTATTCTGTTAGTGATTTAATTTATTTGAAAGCTAATAAAAAACGGCTATAATAATTGCTTACATGTTATAATTCTTGGATTTTTCAACACTCGTATTTTAGTATCCTTATTCCTATCTAAACAGAAGAAACTACGTATAAGAAATTCTATTGCGGGCCCTTGCAGATATTTTTTCTAAGAGTATAACAGAATAAAGCGATGTCACTGTTCAAATTATAATTATTAATACAAAAGCTTGAACTTCTAAACATAATATTGATATGAAGCTCCAATACCAATAATTTTATCTTATGTGACGTTCCTAAACAAAATACTAACATATTTTTGTAATTTGGGTTTAAATGTATCCCATAGAAATATATGATATAAAATAGCGACCATTATGTGCAACATTAAACAGTTTGTATAAATATACGCCATAATAACAAAATACGTACTTCGAACGAAGTTTTTGTTGTTCGTTGCGTATTTTATTAAAACTGTTTTTGTTTTGTTCCGGTGTTGAATATCAATAAAACTCGTAGTGGGTGCTTTGAAAATAATTCGCTTCAATAAAGTGTAACGAAAAATTTCAATACTGGTTCTTCTTTTGTACCTATGTTCATGTATATGTTTGAGTTTTTTTTTACTTGCTTTTTGTTCGGTCGTCTTTGTTTACTTTTGTGATCTGTGCTCATTTTGACGTTATCTTTTAAATTGAAGGTATGAGAAGTGTATAGTGTTGTTTATTACTAACGGTAGCAAAGATGTAGTATTGTTATTTTAGTTTTTTTCTTTTTGTAATATTTGTTCAAGATATGCTCATATTATTTGAAATATGAATTCTTTGAAACTTGAAGATTGCAATATTTTATAGAACTACATATTGAAGAAGCAAAAATAAAAACGACTGAGTTTTATAATAAAAATTATAATATTTACTAATCCTCATTCTACAAGCTATATTCTGTTTACTTGTAAGAACCTAAAATAAATTTCCAACAACCAAACATTGGAATTACCGCAGTTAAATAAAATTACAGCAAATCAATCAGTCTACATAATTAAATATAACATTAAGGCCCAGTATTCCCACTTTCAAATAAGTTCCAGATAACTATCTAACAGATAAGCATAGGAAATATATTAAAATAATCTGTAATTTTCCAGTATATGCAAAGCGAACGAATTCGGTATTTAAATGATAGAAAAACTCGTATTGTATTTTAATAGTCATAACTTTAAAAAAAAAATCACAAACTAATTTAATTTATTACGAAGGATTTAAGGGATAGAATTAACCCCTTAAAACTTCTTACGAATATATTTAACTAACCTAACATTACATATGTTACCCTTTGTTTCCTTGTAGTTTCACGTTGAAACCATAACTTTATAAATTTATTTGAAGTTTCCTAGCGTTTTTTTTTCTTCTGAAATTACAGTACAGTGTGCGTTTATACATAGCCTCTTTTACCAATTTCTAAATGCTCCGCATGTTTTTCTTGAGTTTTATATAAGTATCTAATTATCTCAGATTTATGAAGAGAAATTGAATTAACGTATTTTTAATCTGGCAATAAAGGGTTAAATATCATTTCCTGTCAATTCGGTAGTTGATCTAATTATCAGTTTAATTTAATTTGAAATTCGTTTCTGGGCGACAATACAGTTGTGATTATAAAAAAATAATTAAAACATAAAAAGTATCGGTAATAATAATAAATTTTATAATAGGTATAAATAGGTAGGAATATATAGGTATAATAGGTAATAAACATGAGGTTAATTGTTGGATTTAAATATTTATCAGTTATATTTAAATAGTTAGTAGCGAAAACATCTATAACTATGTTCTATTATTTTATAAATTTGTAATTATATTATAACCTACAAATGTTGATAAGCTATACATTTAAGAATTTATAAATATACAAACAGGATACTCAGGATCGGCTCATAAAATAATAATTAAAATCCTGTTATGTGCTTATATGAAAATGCTAAATAATAGAGTAGTATACAAATAATTAATGAATGTATGAATATTAGTAGCACAATGGCTGTGAAATCAGTGCGAGCACGTGATTTTTGGCAGCAACTTGAGAGCCGTCAGAAAGACACCGGCGCGGAAGATGAACCGGATTATTTTCAACGCGGCACAAATTACCGTAGTTCCTATAAATCGGCAATAGCACCTCCTTCTTCTCCCGGTCACGGCGGCATTCCACACGAACCCGTTTGGGGATCGATATACTGCACAAGTAAGTCAATCACACGCAACACACACCACTTACCACACACACACACTCACACCCACTCACATTTCTTTAGTAGATTTGAACAGTAGATAATAAACGTAAACTAATGTCAAAGTATCAAATTCATATTAGGGCCAAATTACACTGACTAAATTTATTTAATATTAAATGAAATAAGTGCCATTACGTGATTGCTGGATTGATTAAATCCCGTTGTTACTACTAGTAGGTGCTATCCTTATCTGTTAACTACAATAGATTTTGTGGTTTTGTAATTAATACAATTATCTTTCTTTATTACAATGATTAGAAGGAATGTTATTATTACACAATAAATTGTATACACGAATGACAAAATAAATTAAATAAAATTGGTAAAACTATAAATAAATAATAATACATGTTTATTTGATAATAAATTTAACCTTGTGAACTTGTTATTAATATTTATTTAATATTTAGTGCCCATGTTTGTTAATATTATGTTTAGTTATGACAAATATGGTGCTCTTTGCAATGCTTGCTGAATTCGTTAATATTAGTTATAAAAGTTGTAAAAATGAACCTATCCGTGTACTACTTTGCATATAAGGATTGAGTTTGTAAATAAATTAGGATTTAGAGTTTTATGATTTTTTTATCGTTTTAAAATAAGTAAATAAGTGCATACCTATATCTGTGTCGACAACTTTCATATGTCCAATATATTCAGTTTGTTCTAAATGATCTCATAGTATGGAGGTTTGCTTGACATATTTCCATATGCAAAAATCTATAACTAATCAATAATAATTTTTCTTATAAAGTAGATTATATATCATATACATAAACAATTTCAATTGCATATGAGCAAGCACTAATTACGAGTATAATATCGCAGAAGGTTTAAACAATTGACTATAGTGGAATTCTGAGGAAATCTATAGCTTCTATAAGAGTTTCATTAAAAGCTATATGCTATTAGGTATAGAAAAAATGCTATTCTAGAGGAGTCTATAGCTTATTGATATTTATATGTTTCTTATTAATTCCTAGAACTTTAGGGTTAGCTTGTCTGCGACCATAAGGACCACGTATCAGTTGTTTTCACGATATATTACATATGATATGAATAATATTCATTATTATTCGAATGCAATGTTATAAGAGGCAAATGTTAGTGTTGTAGTATTTTCAATATAAATAACGTTTAAACCCTATTTTTAATATTTTTGTAGAAATTACATGATAATAACTAGGAGAAATTTAATAAATGTATTGAATCATTTTGAAATGCTAGTTTCAACAAAGGTTAATTAACGATTCTTGTGGAGTCTACAAAAACTCCATTAAGTACTAAAGTAATAATAAAAATAGAATGCGTGACTAGCTTTAAGCTACTCTGAATTTACTTGCAAGTAGTTCATGATAGAAACCAGTAGGAAATATGTTTTTAATTTGTTTGATCCACAGTCGGAAATTAGCAAAACAATATTCGAGATATGCTATTGCCAACAATTTTATAAAAGATTGGAACAAATTTGCTACTGTAAATGAATAAAAAACTATGAAACTCTGGTACATAAATTGCAAAATGCTTTATAATTTTAATGTCGAGTTCATTTCATAAAAATATGAAAATTGTGTGATTATATTTTATTCAAATTTTAGAAAAAGAGGAGTAATGAAACACATGTAGATATGTTACAAATGTATATAATTGTTACACGTGAACTATCACTCAAATAGATCTGAATACATACATGTTCTATAAAGTAACATCTATAAGAAGATTGTCTATAGAAATGCATTCAGAATAGGCTTTTCAATCAATCTATAAAGCATATATTTATAGATCATCTATAGACTATAGATCTATAACATTATAGAAATTTCTATAATTCCTCAGAATTCCACTATAATAAATTAAGTAGCCGTTTTGCTATTTATTACTTCTTTAGTGATACCAGAAATTCCTTTTCTTTTATCTAGTCAATGCGAAATAATCAATATGCTTTAATTAGAACGTAATGATATAAATAATTAGTTTCATTTATTGAATACACAATTCAGAAAAATACAAAGTAAACACATTGATAGTAGTCAAAGCAAAGAAAGACAATTGTATGTTTTATTCCAACAATTATCACCATAAATTCCATTTACTAATCATTGAAACTGCTAGAAGGTAGTTTTCTATTACTACAAAATAAATTTCTGGTGACAGTAATTGAAATTGTGATACCAGAAAATACGGCCATTTAAAAGTTAGTAGCAAAAATATCGAAATTCTAAGCACGAAAACGTCTTGTTGAAAATTACCCAAATAAAAGCCACACAATTCTCAAGAAACTTCCACATTGCTTAGGTACTATTTGCGATAACTTGAACCGATAGTTAAGTAATATTACCGCTTAATAGATAGAAACATTTTGCGTTATCACTAATACAGTAAATAGTATCAAAACTTCGTTTACTAATATCACAAATTGAATGTCTCATAAAAAAAAAACATACTTCTGGTATCACACATTCACTAATGAATACTATCCGTAAATTAGTTTCTGATAATAAAAAAATCAATTTCGGTTACCAGAAAATTGATTGAGTTTCTGGTGACAAATAAACAATAATTAAATGAATTTGTGTTACCAAGGAAATAACTAGAAATTCCATTTACTATTTAGTGGATATCAGAAGTTTAAGTCCTGTTACCAGAATATTCTTTTTGGTAACAGAGAATGAAATTGTGGTAACACAAAATGAAATTCGGGTAACAGAAAATGATTTTTCGGTATCGCTAAATAATTTGTGGTACCACTAAATAAGTAATACATGGCTTGCCAGATGTAGGAGTCGATACTATGAATTATGTAGTACATATACATTCGAAATTGACATGAAAATACTGAAAATATATATGTACAATAATTCGCAATCTAAATTAGCATCTCGTTATAGCACTTGTTGAAAGAACATAGTAAAACTAAATTTTTAAACTTGTACTACCTGGTGAAATGGAATTACTTAAATATATTTCTATCTATGTTTAGGCGTGAATTCTTTAAAGAACCGGTTTTAATGCAATTTGGATCATTATGCCTAAAAGGTTTTGAATAGATCTTAATCTTATCTATTGATGATCAATATTTTAAGTTAAACTTATGAGGAAGGCTGACAATTATTATTAATATTACCTATATATTCCTTAATTTTCTAGAGTTACTTACTTCATCAGTCTAAAATTTTAAGATTGATTGTATTTTAATTTTTATGATACAATAAACATCTTAAAATTTATTTTGTTTTAGTATATTACTTTATTAATTAGTTGACAGATGAGCCTAAATTCAAAAGTTGTTATTCAACCAAAAACTGTACTGACATAAACAATGACAAATCATTGTCTATTTGACTCTCACGTTTCCATAAAATCGATTTTGACTTAAAATTGGTTTGTTTATATTTTAAAATAGGCAATAATCTAAATATTATTGTAATGTATGGCTATTTACGCTGCTAACGTTACAAAGGTAAATTTATGTTGAGGTGTCAATTTGCTAATCATCTGATTTATAAGTTAATCTGACAAGGTACAAATATATGTTGACATGTATGTAATATTTACCTGAATTTATAAAAGTTATTGTTCAATAATTCACGAAATTAAAAGATCGACAAACTCATAAAAATACGCACGTTATCAGAAAAAAAAACTAATTTTGCAAATGCATTCTTTATTTTTGTTATCTATGTATATTCATTCCATTTTTGTCTCAGTATGATGCAGTTTTATTTTATTATAGGTATTCGACAAATTTATCAAAAAATAAACATTCTGCTGGTTTTAACAAGAATTACTTCCGGAAGTGAATTATGAATAACAAATACAGGCCTCGATATAGGTATTGATATTTGTTTAACAGAATTGCGTGATTAATATGTACAACACGTAATCGGGAAATGTAATTTGATTTGAAGAATTTCCTATAACTAAACACAAAAAGATATTTATAGTTTAAAACTGTTTTATATTTGTTTGTACTACTGCATAATAAAATTACATTTTACATCTCTCTGATTATTTGTACTTGGAATTTGTATAACCAAAAAATAAATAGGTCGCCTGTTCTTGTTCTTCTATACTTTTTCGCTCTCAACTCTACAGGAATGGAGATTTCGTTTACTGCTGTTATTATTGTACAGACTTTTCCTTTACAAAAGAAGGCGAAGAGTATACGAATTCACTATTTAGTTTTAATTAGAATGATCGAAACTGAATAATTGAAGTTGAATAAAATTTATTTTAATTTTGAAACATGAATTGATAGTTTATATTATTGTTTTTAACTCGCCGTACGTAGTACAAAAAAGCTTAAGTGGTTGTCTGTAACCTACTCAGATTGAAAAATGTCCTTAACAGCAAGTTCGTCTTTTATCGCCCTGATTCCTTAAATATAAATATTTCATATATTTCTGGAGGTACAATGCTACAAAAATGCTTCAATAAAATCAATAAAACATATGATACTATAATGGTAATAAGATGTACTACGTATTTAAGCTATTAAGTGTAGGTCACTTCAAATATTTTAATTATACCTTCTTTATGAAGGCTGTGTTTTGTACATACTTAAAACAAAGATATATAAAATAATAACTCACTTCTTATGTCACAATAGCGTCAAGTACAATATACAAGCCACTCTTGTAATCTTTTTATTTTTCTTGGAAGTCATTTGTTTCTTTGGTAACAAAACAATTAACTAATGCTAGCAAAGTTTATAAATATTTTATGCGAAGGGTACGAAAAAAAGTGGGTTGCGGTATAAGAGATGGAGTTACATAAAAATAGTGCTAATTCAATTCACGTAAATGGGCATCAGAGAGAATACGAGATGCCCTCATCTCTCAGCGGCGTCACAACTTACGAACGCCTTTGAAATCGTATCGGCCCGTAATTTCAAATCGATATAGAATTTTCTTCTTTACATTACTCTGCTAGCTGCTGTGAGTTGAACATACTTGATGATAAATTAGGTTCTTTTCTAAGAAAAACTTGCCAATTTCAATCCTTAAGCGATAACTTGACACTTACGTATTCAAGCAAATATTTTCTCGTTTCACTACACATATGTAGGTGTTATTGAATTTTAGATAAACTCTGGAAAAATCCTACGTGACCAATTTACTATTTCAGATGGGATTTCTTATTAGAATTATTAGACAGTATCTCTGCTTACTTTATATAACCAGTTAAAATGGTTTCTCACAAAAGGGTTAGGATAGGATCATTTAAATAATAAAGGTATTTGCTTATCATACGAAACTTATACTTATAAAATAATTGTTTGCTTTATATTTGCATAAAGTTGAAAGTATTATTATGACGGTAAAGTCTTCTTCTTTTAGTAAGAAAACTAGGTATTTCATTTAGCCACACTTCCATGCTTATACTGAACTTATTCTAAAGATATAGACTAAACATAATAATTTAACTGTATTCAAATATAAAATACACAACTTTGTTATTTTACGAGAATAAAGTTTCGTGAAACAAAAATATATTTATATATACTTCAAATGTTCTTAAACAAACAGCATTCTCTGTGCTAATATTCGCGGAATTATTGAAATTAATATTATTAAATAAACATATTTAGAACCACTACTGCATAGAGCAAACAACTAGTATTGATGATAATAATATTATTTTAATATTTTGACTAATAAGTTTTCAAATTGAATTCTATATTATTAAACCATTTAATATAAACGGAATGTTTTTTATTTTCAAATCTGGCAAATCGACTTTTTTAAGAATAGGTAGTACATACTATATTTGGTTAGTCATAATATGTAGGAAGAAATGAAATGGTTTGTGTAAAATATTACATGAATGTACGGTTATTATTATTATTTATTTTTTGCTTTCTCTTTCTATTTCAATTATTTCCGGAAATCCCAAGTGCAATAGTTCTCTTACTCAGTGTACGATGCACGTCCATCATGCTTTGCTGGTATTGTTTTATTCTTACAATTTAGAGATTCTATTAGCAATACAATCTTTTTTTGATTGAAATCAAAATGAGAACAAGAAATATTTGACAACCGCAGATAAACCCTTATATATCATATGTGTTGTAAACTCGGAGCTGCAAATAATGCTACTCGTCATATATATTAGGGTCGTAGGTAGCTCAAAGCTTAGTGAAGTATGAAGAAATGACATGTGAATATGTTCAAATTGTTAATGGCACGGAAAATCACTTTTAGAACAATTGGTATTTGAAGATTAAAATGTTAAGCTTTTCTTGTTTCTACATCTCTCATATTTATATTATTCAAGAACGTAAATAACATAAGAAACTTTAATATACACATACAAAAATAAAATATATAAACATTAACTACGGTCGATCTTTTTATTTCAGTAAAATCAATTGTTAAAACATTATCCAAACAAATATTAATGTTTTAATAAACAGTAAAACAAATATCAGCCAAACATTTTAATTTCTCTAGTTTTAATTACGTCATACACTCACGCTTAGAAGAAACAGCTGCACTGGAATTTTTTATACGTAGTAGATATATTTGGTTTAGATAAGAAGGATATTAAAATAAGAAAATATAATTATTAATTACGCTAAATTAGTAACTATTATGGCGGGATGTTTTTACTTTCTTATACGAAGTTATAAGTAAGTATTGTAATCATGAAACAATGAATTTTGGGATTTTAACGGAAATACACCTTTTGACCTTCCCTGAATCGAGTCTAACTATTTTTGGAATGACGTCTGTGTGCGCGCGCGCGTGTGTGTGTGTGTGTGTGTTTTAAACTTGAGATTTGCATATGTCTGGCAAAAAAACCTCTTGAAGAGAATATTCAAACCGAAAGTGTATGTTTACTTTAGTCACTTTTTGCGGTTACTGCAATATCTCCGAAACGACTGCACTTACAGTAAAAAATAGTTACAATTAAAATGAAAAATAACTTTTGTTTAAAACGTTTCTTAAAACGTTACAAGAAACTATATGATATGAAATTAAGTTATAATTTCGCACAACTTTTGTTCGAAAATGTTATTCAAAACGTGTATCAGTTACAAGAAAATCGCTATTGAAATACTTAAACTTTATTTATCCGCAATAGACTTCATTAGTGAAAAATGAGACAACCAAATTCTTAAATATTGTAACTTTTATTTTCTAAGAGTGCTTGCACTTCTTACTGCACTTACAGTTATTCAAAATACTGAATATTAGTTATTAGTAATTAACTTCTTTAAATAATTCTTCTTTTATTCCATTATCATTCTTTGTACAGATGCCGACAAACATATATTTTTATATGAAATCATGTGATTTAACAGAGAAAGTGCTGTTATTATTGTTATTGCTTGTTGCTATCTTAATTTTCTTGAAATTTGTTATTAATGACGTTATATTGAATTTTGATTTGATGAACTAGTTAAATTGAAAATTTTGATAGAGCCAATATCGCCCCATTACTTTTTTTGCCTGAGCAGTATATGACAGAGACTTCCGATTACAGCATATCCTAAACTAAACCAGAACAACAAGCATGAAATATCCACTTAAGCCCGTGTACTTTTAGACGCAATCAGAGCCAGATGTTCCCTTAACAACAGTAGAATAAATAAATATTAAAACTAAGTAAATTATTAAAAGATATCGATAAAATACGTCTTACAACAATGCTATAAAAAGACTTTAAAAAAATTGTTAATCAAAGGATATCGAATAATAAATTTTCCAAAACATAACATGACATCATCTGAGGCTATCCAACCAGCAAATGATGACCACATATATAAAGAATTATAACAAATGACTGTGATCCATAATAAAAACTGCTGGTCGTGCTCACAGTACACATGAAACGTGTTGATAAGATAAGAATGAACGCAAATTATTCTCGTTCGGTATATCAAATTTAATGTAACGGTTAGTACTACTGGTCGCGCTTACGAAGTCTACGTTGTTTGTGGTAACATCAAATACTATTTTATAATATACTCGTACAGACAGAGCTTTATTAGTGATTTACATTTCAACTAGAACTAGACGGTATTTATTGTGGCTAAGGTAAGCTGACTTACTGATTATGTAATTAATCTTAGATTTAGGCTACCATTCTTTTTAGAAAGACCAGACTTATGTTAGGTATGTAGTACATACATATATGATTTTCTTATTAATAATACAAATAGATATTATTTTAATTTTATTCAATAATCATACTAATTTTATCAAACAGAACTAATATCACTTGACGTATCCGTGATAATAATGTTAGTATTATCTCTTATTATAATTATTATCGTTGAAAACTATTTTATACAAACAAATACAAGCAATTTTATATGACTTAAAAAAACACCTGCACTTTTCTGAATTTAAGAATATTACTATAACCATAATTATCTACATGATTCTTAATTAGAAATGTACATCAAGAAAAATTGCTTTAAAGAATACACTATACAATACAAATAATTTGAGGACTTTTAGATTGAGTTTTTTTTTCATTTACTGCCTTTTGGATTTAGTGACGTTTTAATTCGGTAGCATTTTGATTTTGACCTTTTAGTTCATTTCAATAATACCCTATTATTAAACTGAAAGAGATGCTATGGATGAATTTATTAACCGCCTTACAGATTGAGATCTGCAAGCAATTGTCCTTTGCTGATGTTTACTTTTTACTTTCTTATACGAATGTATATAATATTCGTGTGCGTTTAGGGAGGTGGAGTATATGAACGCGTGTAAACGCAAGAAAATCTTCTATTTTTGAAAAGAATATTCAAACCAGAAATGCATGTTTACTCTAGTAATTTTCTGGAAATTCTGCAATATCTTCAAAACGGCTGTACTTACAGAAAATATACTAGTACTCAAAATAAAAGATATTAATATTATGCACAAGTGTTGTTTAAAAGAATTGTGCAAAAAGTTTACCAATTACAAGAAAAATTCAATTTAAATTTTTAAGTGTCATATTTATGTTGCCATGGTTATCATATCTTTCTTATCTAAACAAAATATAGTACTTGAGAAAAACATAATTTTTTTTCAAGAACCTGCACGATTTAAAAATGTATACAAAAAAAATCGTATTTATAATGCATAGAAAGTCCTTTCAGACGTCGTAAAAATTATAATGAAATTAAATCTTCTACCATTTTATATACAAATAAATGACTGGAACAGAAAAATTTCGCATCTCTTTTGATTCTAAAATTCCACGTTGGTTCTTCTAAATATTATATTTTAATGTGATTCACAGTATCGCCAATATTTTCCACTTACAATAGAGAAAATAATACAATATTCGATGAATTTACTCAAATTTCTTAGAACAGATACTGTCCTACCCACAATGATTCATAATTCATAAAAAATGTATAATAGATAAATATATTTTAACTTTGCAAACATGTTTAGGTTTTCTAAGTATAACTTCAAATATGTGTTTAAAGATTGCATAAATAAGTAAATATTAAAACTAATAAAATGAAACATTTCTAAAATATAAAACTCAACAAGAATCAAAACGAACGCGCGAAACTGTATCTAAAATAAATTTCCGTGTCTAATTATGAATAGTATTATATTTCTCGGCATTTTGCATTTTTACTTTCTTTTACGAAGTAATAAGTAGTATTGTAATCACGAAAAACAAATTCTCGAAATTTTAACGGAAATACACCTTTTGACCTTCCCTGAATCGAGTCTGACTATTTTTGTAATGACGTCTGTGTGTGTGTGTCTGTGGGTCTGTGTGCGCTCTACAGCCTACACCGTTGAAGATAAAATTATGAAACTTTAAACTTAAGATTTTTTTATGCCTGGGGCGAAAATCACCTATTTTTGAAAAGCATATTCAAACCGGAAGTGCATGTTTACTTTGCAATTTCTGCAATATCTCCGAAACGACTATACTTGCAGTAAAAATAGTTAGAATAACATTGAAAGATATTAGTATTCTGCACAACTTTTGTTTGAAACATTTCTTCAAAAAGTACCAGTTACAAGATCTTATCTTATTGATATTGCCATAGTTACGTAGGTATGGGAAATTATATATAATAACTCGCATCTACTATGCATGTCAATTGTTTGAAATATTCAAATATTTTGACATTTAACATTTATTGTCAGTGTCACAAATAAGTTTA
Organism: Nebria ingens riversi; assembly: GCA_018344505.1. Taxonomy (NCBI): domain Eukaryota; kingdom Metazoa; phylum Arthropoda; class Insecta; order Coleoptera; family Carabidae; genus Nebria; species Nebria ingens. The sequence goes on from JADQWA010000096.1 coordinate 204,690, forward strand.
GTGAAAAAACGTTACAAAGGTTAGTAAATAATTTAAAATATTATATGAAAATATTTTGTAAGGTTTAAAGTTCATTTGAAAACTAAAAATGCCCGGCCATAATAATCTTTAATAATATGTAATGAATAATTATATTGTCTTTATCCTACTATAAAATCCAACATTTAAAATCTAAAATACATATGTTTTCTTTGGAAATCTGACAATAAACTAACTTTACACTTTTATTGGACAATGCATGAAAATATTTTCTTGAAATTTAAACTTTTTATATTTTTATTTATATACTATCAAATCTAAATATACTGACTACGTAAAAGAAAGTTTAGGGCCAATACATGGCCATGTTTTTTTTTGTTTTTAGTAAAGTTCCTTGTATTATTAGTTTATAGATCTTAATTGTATTGTTATACATTTTATATACATTTAAAAAAATAATTTTTAAAGTTACACGATGACGCTAATGACGATTAAAAAATTAGTGAGGAAAAAAAATCCCAGGAAATTATGAACTATTATAATTTTTAGCATGACTTAATATTAACGGCCAAGAAGCTTATCGCATTTTTACTAAAAATAAATAATAAGATAAAAGAAATGATTTGTTATTAGTAATTAACTTCTTTAAATAATTCTTCTTTTATTCCATTATCATTCTTTGTACAGATGCCGACAAACATATATTTTTATATGAAATCATGTGATTTAACAGAGAAAGTGCTGTTATTATTGTTATTGCTTGTTGCTATCTTAATTTTCTTGAAATTTATTATTAATCACTTGCTTCAAATCACCGACAGTTTGACTTTAGTTAAGTTGAGTTGAACTTCAACTTTGGTATGATTTTTTGGTAAATCCATAAAAGGTTATATATTTTGTTTGCTGGAAAAACAAAATATTGCTTTGCTGCATTTTGCGATAGGAACTGAAACCCCTGTTTATTATCAACACTTTTATGATATTAACACAGTGCCGGTTTTACCAGGAAACGGCCGCTTCACATTCAGTACATGCATCGCCGTCACATTTATCATTCGCATTTAAGTAAATAGAAAAGTAACTTGTCTAAAGTTGTATTAAATAGATTTAAATGAAAATATTTAAGCTTTGCATACCTATTTTAATGCATTTTATTCAGATGTATAATTAATTAAATTGTTAGAAATTATAAACGTTCAAGTGCAATATAATGTTAAATAAATTAGAAATATTGGACAGTTGTCAAACATGTTTTTAATATTTAAAATTCAGGAAACGACTGTGTTTCCTTTCATTGTTGAAACGATTTTGTGTTGAATTGGTGTTTAACTATAACAATCAAATAATGTAGTGTACCTATATTTGAACTATCACAACATTACCAGCAAAATTTTATTTTAGCGATATTTCATTAGCTCCCGTGTTTGTTTGTTTGTTGTTTATATTTATTTTTTTATCTTAAATACACAAATTAGAATAGCATACTTTTGTCATATGTTATTATATAATATTATATATAGTCCAGATTCGTCATTTTGAAACTAAAACCTGCTAAAAACTTATCAACATGAAAATTCCTGCTGGTTTAAAATACTATTGAATATAAAATGAAAAGTACTTATCAAAAATTATAAAAATAATAATAAACTGCCGTAGAGTATCAATTTCATTTTAAAAATTATTATTTTGTCCAGTTTCACGACCTAATATAGAAGATTAACATTTTTTAAACTTATAAGTTGGTCATTTTACACATTTGTTACGTTATTTATTTCGTTTGACGTTTGTTATTTTGTTGTACTTAAGTTATTCTACTATTCAAAAACAAACCTACAAATGATTTGCAAACTTAGTTTATTGTCAAGTTTCTAAAAAAAATATTTTAGATTTAAAATGTTCGATTCTATAGTAGCGTAAATCTAGTAACTTTTGAGTGTGAGGTAATGATAGTTTAATTTAACATATATGACGACAGATTTGATAATGATGGATGACAAATACACATATATTATTCATCTTTTCATGTGATTACAAATTGTAACACTAATATTATTTTATTTAATCAAAACCACAGACTTTCAATTTATAGTTTTTTGTCAATATTTATGCACAAAAAATGTGGTAAATTACGTACGAAATGAAAATATAGTGCTTTATGGTACTATATATTCAAATGTTGTTTTCTCAATAATTAATACCGATACCAACTCTGAACATGTGAACGAAACATTTATTGGGTAAATTGAGAGGGAAAGAGGAAGCAAATTTGGTCTAACAAGCGAGCAATCTACCAACATCCAGCCAAGTATACGAGATACTTTTTAGATGTTAAGAATGTTACAAACACACGGGCGCTTTAACTCATCATACAGCAAACTAAAAACAAGCTTTTCTATAACTTACAGGTTCCATTACTAATATATTTCTTGTAATGCCGGCCCTGTCTTGTACTTTACGGAAATTTACCCTATAATAATAATAATCCTTATTTACGTCAATAATCTTGTAAATAAATAAATAATATAATATATAAAAATAATAGTCATCTTTAGAACCATAATATTGATTTCTTAATGATACAATGTATATAATTATAAAATAAAACACAGATAGATTAATGTTATTATTGGTGTGATTGATTGATGTCCTTGGCGAGGAAACCAAAGAAAACTTTCCATCAAACAACAACAATGAATAACTGAATATTTCGCGTTTATTTTCTAAAGACAACAAAATATGTATCCAAGATAAATGATTTTGTTGTAAATGGTGTTATTTTGTAGGTATCTTTAAATTATTTTACTTGAGCATAAACACGTCAAAACGTCACTGTTCCATTATTAATAAGAACGCATGAATAGTGAATACACTACGGCGAATGCTCGTTTCTCTTTTGTTAGTTATTCTGGTTGTGATGATATTTTAACTGATGTATGTTTACACAGAAAAATCAAAATAATGAATTGTTACACGGAAAACATAATATTTATGTATAGTACACTAGAAAAAACTGAGTGTAGCAATATACATACCAATTATATATTTCATTCGTTAAATATTTAAGAGCAGATTGTAACATTTTTTATTTCATCCTAGGGTTTTTTTTTGTAGAGGCTCTTTGTACTTAGGGCGCTATAAAAATTATCGCAATTTGCTTTTAAATATATACTGAAATAAATATATAAAGAGAATATTTTTTCTTCTAAGCAAAAATTCAAAAATCTATATAGATACAATTATCAATTGCTTCTTTATCTTTACTTTAAATAATAGTGGTTTTTATCAACTATAAGCTCATTGTCACTATCATAGAATAAATGCAAACCATTTGGAGAAATATCTATATTTACACTACTATAGAATCAAACATTTTAAATCAAAAATATATTTTTTAGAAATTTGACAGTAAACTAAGTTTACAATTCACTTCTAGGTTTGTTTTTGAATAGCCGAATAAGTTAACCACAACAAAATAACAAACATCAAACGAAATAAACAACGATTCAAAAATATATGTAAAAGTAGCAAATGTGTAAAAATTACCAACTTATAAGTTTAAAAAAATGTTCATCTTCTATATTAGGTCATGAAACTGAACAAAATAATAATTTTTGAAATGAAATTAATATTGTACGACAGTTTATTTTATTTTTAATAATTTTTGATAAGAACTTTTCATTTTATTTCCAATCGTTTTTAAAACTGCAGAAAATTTCATGTTCATAAGTTTTTAGCAGGTTTTAGTTACAAAATGACGTAAGGTTGTTGCCTGCGTATCTGAACTATAGGTATATGTTTTTGCATTTGAAAGATAATTATAATCAGGCTATGGGAAGTGTTGCAAAACTCCTTAAACATATTGAGTTCTCATGCACCAAAATAAATTTGGTTATAAATCATATAATTCATGTTTAAAAATAAATAAAGATACACGATGTTGTTGACATTTTTATTTTATGTAATTACAAAATCCGAACAACTGATAAACACACCGAAATCATCAAAAATAAATATGAACGGTAAATAAAACATAAATTATTAATCAATTATGTGTAAGACATTTTCGAAAATACATCCACAATAAAGTAGTCGTTACAGTTACACCAATAGTTACAGTTTCGTATAACAAGTCTCAGATAAGTCTCCCTTAATTTATAGTTGAAAAGTGGGTGTAACAAAAGAACATAAATAAATACCAAACCACAAGCTTTTAACAAGTTATCAAACTATTCAGCGAATTCTCTAACAAAACCGCGCGGATAAAATACATAGTGCATAAACCTTTACCGGAAACTCGCACACATAAAATAAAACTGTTCGCCGAAGAACGCGAATGCAAAAAAGATAAGAAGTCAATAAAACAAAAAAGAACATCTGTACATTATGACCTGATAGGGTCAGTTTAATCGCTTAACTGTCACTCAAACATTGGAATAAAAAATGCATGTGGCAATAAGAAAGGTTGTTTTTTTTTACTACTTATTAAAGTGATCTAGATTCAAATCATGCTAACTAATTTCGTGCATATTATTTTCAAATGTGTAACAGAAAAATCAAATACTTACTTTAATTTCTGTTGCAATTGAATGAATCCGTAATCTAATAAAATATCTATACTAACGCAATTAAGTCTACTTATAAGCACTGCGACTTGCATATACCTTATATACGTTTGCAATATCGAATACATCACGGTAGAGAAAACTACTTTCAGCTCAAATAAACACATTTCAAACGATATATTTCACTATTCTTAAGATCTATTCCAATTCTAATAGCGAAATAAAATTTTATCACAATTGTAAATTATTAAAAAACCTATACATATATATTGAAAATATATTTTTTAAATTATAATAGTTATTTATATAACTAGTGCTAAAAGTGTCATTTTATTTTGTGAGTTCGGGAAGTTTGCGATACGAATGTTACAAATCTATAGCACACATTAAGAGGTTGAAATTATTTTTGGCAGTTAATCATTTATTTAATGACAAAACAGCATCGAAGTACTGTCAGTTACATTGAATATTCTGGAATTCATACTTTTTCATAGAAAAATTAATTTATCTATAAATAGTGAAGGAAGTCACTGTGTACCGGACGAGATTGAAGAAACTGCTAAAATTATACTATTCATTTGAATATTTCTAAGTAGTTTGTAATAAAATTTGCATAAATGAAGAATTAGATATTTAATTTTTTATTTGTTGGTAACAAAAAAGGAACAAGATCTGGTTACATTATGCCAGTAGCGTTAAAAATAATTACTTTTAACACACTGCCTTAAAATATGCCACTTTTAATTCGCTAAGCCTACTTTTAACAATGGTCGTAGGCAAAATAAATTCTTTCTTTCGCGCACTGACACAAAATAGAAAAATTTAAAAATAAATCTATATATTTTCGTTGATAAAAAAAAACAGTTTGGATTTTTTTTAAATTAGGTTCATGATATAGCTCTTTGTTTGATTTTAACCCATGAGTGTATTTAAACACATACCAATATTATTATAAAAATGCAAAAAAATAGTCTGTGCTGGGTTTAAAAGTTTGTTTTGTATCCGTAACATTTTTTAACAAAATTAATTTCACATAGCCCAAATTCCCTTATTACTAAAATGTTAAGTATGTAAAAATAATGTAGAGCTCAATTAATAAATGTACGAGTAATAATTGAGTCTATTTTTCACAAATATAAATTGATTGATGCGTCATCAGTAGATATTATAAATACTATACAATTAATTCGATAATTGCAACTATCTCCAATTTTTTTTTAAAAGAAGAGATAACCGCGTTTTATCTAGACCCCCCATTTACTGTGTCCCCATAATTTCATCAATTTAAGATTACACAATCAGTAAAATATTTAAAATAATGTTATCACTTGCCTTGCAGTAAGAGATCGTAGCAGGGGTCGTGGTAGATCTACATCTGCATCCAGTCAGCGTGGCGTGATCAGAAGTTTAACATCCCAAAGGAGCACTTCAACCAGTGAACGTTCAACACCATCGCCTGGGTAAATATTTGCACTTCACTTTTCACAAAATAATGGAAATTCACTTTTTCCTAACACCTCTGTTATTCATTTCATAAACACTTGCGAATTTGAACGTTACCCTTTAGCACCATGCTTTCATTTTTTGAAATTTTCCCTAACCAGAAATAAGACGTTCAACCATAGCCAACAATAATGAACGAATTTACGTTCCTAAATTGAAATTAAGAAACAAGCAAAATTGCGGTAATTTAATTTTTTAAATTTATTATAAATTTATTAAATTGGTTTTTAGAAATATCAAGCGAAATTGCACAAAGAATCTGAGTTAGTTTACTATAGTTTTCTTTTAATAAATCTCTATATAATCAACAAATATTGCATAATTAAGTTAAAGTTTAGTTTACGTTCCCCGGACGTTTGAATCAGAGAGAAACCAATACGTAACAAGTATGTTGTAATTTGTCATGAAGAGTTAAGGTTGTGGTTTGGTAGTTGTTAATTAAACTTTTCGATTTAGTTAGTTTTAAGTGGCAAATATCACTACTCTAATCAGACCTTCTTAGAGTCTTGGAAACGTTAATTCAAATTAAATGTTTACTTCAAACGAAATGGCATAAATTGATTGACTCAAGAAATTATTTTTTTAAATTATTCCGAAAAATTGAACACAATAAAAACCTTATTGTAAAGTAATTAATTTCGCATTATTTCTCATGAATATATATTTGAAATTAATAATGATAACCCGTATTCATAGAAAATTAAAATCGCTTTTATAGGGTGGGCCATCTGTTGGTTTCCTTTGAAGCACGTGTTATTTCGACAGTTTGCAACAATGACGCGCTTGACATTGATAGATATGTAGTGCAAAACCTTCTTCCCGCGGAGGTTTGCACTATATATCTATCAATGTTAAGCGCGTCAGTGTTGCAAACTGTCGAAATAACACACACTTCAAAAAGAAACCAACAGATATATATATATATATATATATATATATATATATATATATATATATATATATATATATATATATAACTTTTAATTTTATTAGAAACAATTGGTGATATATATATATATATATATATATATATATATATATATATATATATATATATATATATATATATATATATAACTTTTAATTTATTAGAAACAATTGGTGATATATATTTATCTAATGCCAAACGATAAAAAATAAAGTTATTATTATTTAAAAATAACAAAAAAGTTATTAGTTCCGATGCTTATCAAAAAATAATAATTTAATAATATAAAATAAAAAATGATAACTTGGATTAACACAAACTAAAAACAATATTCTAAAATATTATTATTAAAGTTTATTTGCCCGTATTTTATGAAAACGTACTGTACTGTTGCGACACCCGCACTCAACTATTCTGAATAGAAAACATGAATTCCTGTTTGTGCTTGTAATTGGATTAAAACAAAATGAAATTTTAACGAACACTAAACACTTGAAATATATATATAAACATGAACATTAAAAAAATGGAATTGCCTTCGAAACGACAAAAAAATAAACGATTATTACCAGCTATGGTGTGCAAAGATTGGAATTCAAATGATTTATTTGTGCAAAAGATTGAAAGAATGATATTAGTGTAAGCGTGTCGTTGTTTTATTTTCAATTCGTTTTCATTAAATTATTTTACAGACGACCACAATCAAAAATGTCTGAAGTAGGATATATGCGAAAACCTGAACAAACGCCGACAGAGTACACTGCTCCGAAAAGGTATGTTATACAAATATTTTAATTATTTGGTTATAATATATAACTATTTATTCTTTGTGTGTTTAGATATGAATCTACTTGCTACTTTATGCCTTTAGCAGTTCCTGTTTGGTATTCATCTTCAGTTTCTATGAAAGTTAACTCAACTAAACGAACTTATAAAGAAACTGTAAACTACCAGGTACATGTTTTAATATATTTTTCAACAGAATGTTTTTATGCGTATTGCTCTTAAGAATTTTATTTTAAAAAATGCTTCAGAGGAATCTGTACTAAGTAGCAATGTATTAATAAAACTTGTATTTACTCTATTTAAATATCTACATCATTATCATTGGTGCAGCTCAACTGTTGTAACTGAACTTGAATTAATAGTCAATTCATTTCTAATTTAAAATTTTGAGATATTAAATTTAACTTGCAATTGTAATACTTTATAAAATGATTACCTAATGCTATTCATAAAACTTTTAAAAGCGAGTTTAATATAAACTCGCGTGCATTGCTCAGTAACTAAAGATATTAAAAAAACAAAACTTGTGCACTAAATATTGCGTTTTAACATGCAAATATTATTGTTTACAGAAAAAGCTAGTACCATACAGATTTGTTGAAACAATGACAACTGTAACTTCGAAGACTCCCCAACCAGTGTTCTTTGTTTCCGATTTAAACATCTTAAGAGAAGTTCCCGAAGAACATTATATGAGTTTGGAAGAACAACAAACGGCAGCTTCAGATAAACCATTTGCCACTAATCATCACATAAATATTGAAAACCATGCTTAGATTTATTAAATAATTTAGGTTAGAATGTGATAATTTAAAATTTAATCCTTATATTATAATTATTAAAAATGTATTCCAGTTAGGTGTAAATATTAATTTGTATTTATTGTGAAATATAGGTATATGTATTATTTTCTCCAAGAATGTTTATTAACTATTACTGTATTTAAAACTAGTATCACAATAATAAAAATATATAACGTTAAGTGTCAAAACCGCTTTTTTATTTTCATTGCATTTTATATATATATCGGTATCTTTTAAACAACTTACAGTTTCCAAAAGATGCACATTTTACGGTGATAATTTTAGATTATTGTAAGATTTATTTCATTTTGACACTTTTGTTGCACACGTTATTTTTCTATTGCAAATAAAATAACATACAAATTATAATAAATATAAATAAAAACTACGAAGCTGGATGAAAAAATTGCTCAATTTTTTTTACAATAACATAGTTTTTTTTTTCTACAACTCCATACCATTAATCACAGATCAATCATCCGAATTCATGAAATAGTGTTATGCGCCTTGACTTACTAATAATTATGTAAAGTTATAAATTTTCGAGCGTGTAGATTTGTCTAACTTTTGAGTTGATTATACGCGCCAGTGAGTTTACATACCCAATGGATGCGTTAATTATTGTAGATCATCATACTATATGATTAAGATTGTCAACTCAGTTATGGTAGGTTTATAGGTAAAAAATGAATTAATTACGTCTTTTCACACAACGTTCTAATTTATTTCAGGGTAGAAATCATTTTAGTTAAAATTATTTCTACACTTAAATAAATTAGAACGTTGTGGAACATATTTTTTCTAATCATACTATAATTGTTACGAATTGAAAACTAAGAATAAGTAATAGTTACAACAATTATAAGTATAATCAATCATTATCGTATAGTTTTACATAATTATTAATTATGAAAACCTAACAATAACAAGTGCATTGAAATTAGGCGTCAATGAGGCGCTAATTATTGTAGTATTACATAATCAAATCATACTATAATTAGCATTAATAATGGTTGTGTCAAATTGCATAACACAATATCAAATTTGTTTAAAAGTAAAATTGCAATATTACTTTTGTATGGTGATCTTTTTTGATTTATTACAGTATTACGATTACAATATTTCGAAAAAAAGATTCACGAAATATAAATAATGAAAAGTTATTTTTATTTAATTATTTTTGAATTTATTTTAGACGTTACTGTAAAAAAATGTTGATTAATATATAGATTTTGTATCATAATAATTAAATAAGGCCTCTAACACAAATATTGACCTAATATAAATTATACTCGCATAAACTTTTTCAAAAATTCTCCACATATATGTATACCTTAGAGAAAGACGCAGCTGAGGCGTTTTTTATCGATCTGTATACAACTGACAAACGTGTTTAAAAGCCAAAAGTGTTATCTATAGTGCAATTTAAATATTAGCTACAGACAGCTCAATGCTATTATTATTATTTGCGATTCAAATTAATCTTACTCTATTTCGTAGTCTAAACTGTACTAGTACGGTCTGTATACGAGAGAAGAGAGAAATACGCACATATACATATAATTAGTTGTGACGTCACATTCACACACAGGAAAAATGAATTTGAATCGATTATTCGCAAAAAAATAACAGGTGTCGCTCTGGTGGCCAAATTTGAAACTATTAGCTTTCAGCATACCATACTTTGTCAAAACGAATTTTGCTACAAAATAAACATACTGAGAAAGATGTTGTGTTAAAAACTCAAAAGAAATTGAAAGTATACGTTTTAATTACTTTCCAAATTATGAATGATGGTAGCCAAGTTAAATTATGTGATAAAGGTGTGGTATTTGCGAATTATTTTGTCAAAATCATGATGAAATTATTAATAGCATATTTTAGTTTTAAACAATTTACATTGCGTGTGTTGTAGACATACTAACGCCACCACCGATAATTTCATTTGCGAATAGATACTTTTAACATAGTTCTTTAACGTGTCAAGTTGTATACCGAATAAATGTACCAAGTATATGCTAGGAGTTAACAAAGCATAATTTGGAACAAACATTTTAAAGTGGTGCATAAAAAGCACGTATTTGTCTAAATACCACTTCACTTTGTATTTTGCATACACATTTATTTTTTATTTTTCATTAATTTTGTCTAAAGAATTACTAACATGATGAGATGTAGCAATATAGTGAAAATAATCATTTTCCAAAAAATATAAATTTTATCGTATGTTTATTTGAAAAATTATATTCCACACATTACTACAGCTCAAAATCTAAATAATTATTTATAAAAAATCACTAATAGTAAATAGAGATGATTTTATAGAAAAAATTAAAAATTGAAGTATTTCGTCACAGTATTTAGGCAACTCCTTGAGTTTTATAGCAAATAACATTTCGATATTCATGCGTTTGCTTCTTCAAATCGACTTAATAATGGTATGATGGTTTTACTGTGATAACTGCTCCGCCATTACGCGATGCGTCCATTAGACAAGTCTAACAATTAGGCTATATTTCGTGCTACGAAAGGACTTTATGATTATTTTCCTAAACTAATAAATTACAACAAATTATCAAATGTATCCATAATGCCTCCTAAAACTCTAACAACAGTGTTCTCAGTTTTATTCCCGTAATTTTTCGCGGCATCATTACTACTAGAACCCGCAACAATATCCGGCGGTAACGCTTCTGCGCCCGATACATTCAACGAACTATAGTCACCCGTATGACATGGAATGCTTGGTATTTGCCAACCCTGCGTTGAAAAACCTGAATACTCGGAATTATGAACCGGCTTAAGAGGTGACGGCAAATTTTCTGGTGAATCAGAAACTTTGTTGTCCAACAATGACGTCATATCGCTAGGCGAATTTACAACGTCGTTATTTATAGTACAACTTAAGGGCAAAGTAAAATGTTGAGCATGCATTTTTGAAGTGGATGGAATACTTTGAGGTAGTGTTACATGATTAGAAGTTCGAACACTAGATGGTATTAGTGGTGCCTGCGCAATCATACACGTCGAATTTTCGACTGGACTAAAAGGATCTCGTTGTATCGGTGATTTTAATGAAAATTTATCCGGTGAAACATCATCAGCTACGCTATTATCCCCACTTATATCTGAAAACTCTATGTCGTAATTCACATTTGATAAACCTAATAAAAAACTATCGTTTACTATATCGTCAGGGGTGGAAAGGTCGAAATTTTGCGAATCAAACGCGCTAAATCGAAACAGTGACGTCGGTGATTTATTTAACTCAGTTGACTCAGATCTTGTAATATCTTCTACAGTTTCTGAATCTGCGTCACTGACGCTTACCTGAATTGTTTTCTTCATTTTGTCTGTTTTATCTTCTAAAACTAACGGTTGTATTTGAATGTTTTGTGCATAAAAATTGTGTTTTTCAGTGTTTTCAGACACATCGACCGTTAAAGTCGGTTCGGCTAATATGGCTTCGGACATGACTAGAGGTATGATTGGAGGGGGTAACGTATCTGTAATGGAGTCAGCCCGATCTAATTCGATCGGTGTTTTTCGGGGTTTGATGTCTAAAGGCGTTCTTGCTAATACTTCTGCAACTTTATTTTTGATATCTTCCTGTAAATAAATAAAAAATAGTAAAACAAACTTACTTGTTCACTTATAATACCTTAAATTTTTCCATTTCGTCTCGAAGTTTGTTTGTATCGTCTTGTACCACTGTGTTACGATCACTTAAGCCTTTTAACAATTCAAGATGTTCGCATAGCTGATGCATTCCTTCGCAAGCAACTAGAGCTGATTCCCAAGCGCTTACAGTTGTTATTGAACCGGACATATACCCAGAAAACTCGTCTTCAGACATGTTTAAAGATTCCGCGGTTAGATTTTCGATAAAAGACACAGCGCAACACTGTAATAATGATATACTTAATAATACATCACATCAGATTCACTAAAAATGGCAGAGAAATAGAAAGGAAGACTTACCAAATTTGTAAAATAGTATCCAGCTTCACCTTGCATCAATCTAGTATCATTACAAAATCGTGTAACATAGTAAATATTGCTTTTTAACCGTGCTGGATTCGCTTTGAGCACAACAAATATAAGCGCGGGTAGAAACTCATCAGCACTGACTGGTCCGCCTTGGCACTGTTGCAACACCAGTAACACACTGCGGCAACACCGCACAACACAAGTGAGCTTTTCTTGCGGTGCTTTTGCCGAATCCATGCTGAGCAGATCGTTTATAGCTGCATAGACTAGATCACGGACCTCGACACTCGTTTCGCTAATACGACAGTCTAAGTTGTGTGCGTTCACCCAACTAAGAGCGCGAATACGTTCTTGAATCCCGAGGTCTTTTTCTTCATCTGTTGTTGTTGGTGGGCAGAATAAAACCCTATTAAGTTCAAATAACATCATTAAAGTCTGTCCTAATAAACGCCAGGTAGATTTACGGAAATAAATAACGCCAGAGATAATTTGAGTATTTAAAATATAATATTACTTCTAAGGCTGTGTTCGAATGCTTTATTTTGCATTGTAATAAACGTAGTCGAAAGTCTCACTACATTTCAAACTTATTATGTAAATTAATGGTTTTAATTTTTTAAGAAATTGGTATACATTGTAACTGGTATGAAATAAATATATAGAAAAAATAATAAAAATAAATTACCTATATAGATAAGTCATTGCGAATTTTTCGAAAAAGTCTAACAAGTGTTCCCTGGAATCTGCATTAACATCCCCATACTCTGCATTGGTTTCCATCGTTTTTGATAGTTTGTTATAATAATTCTGAGCATATTCAGCTACTTCATCAATCAATTTCATATCGACATTTTTTCGCATTGTTATGCAAAAATATTTGATACAGCCGTAGATATGTCGTTTTATATTTGAACTGAGTGATCCAAATTTTTCGTTAAATTCGGCATTGAGTTTATCTAGTTCTGGATTCGGTGCTTGAAGTTCCTGATAAATATCAGGACGAGTTGTATCTACCAACATAGTTCTTAAAATTAAAGATAATACTGATTTGATAATATTTATTTGAAGAGACACTTTAAAACATTCTTTTACATAAGTTTAAGACGATTTTCTTGGTAGACCATTTCGTTTGAATTAATTAAATCGCGAATGAGACAAATAAATTGAAATGATAAAATAATAAATAAAATAATAAATATATGTGATATGCATAGAAAAAACAGAATTTTAGCAATAAAAATTAATCATGTGATCAAGACGAAAGTTCAAATTCTTCCAGACTTCAGATAATAAAAAAATGGTTACATAGATAAATCAATAATTTTATTTTTAAATTGATAAAAATTTTAAGGAAATAATACGAAAGAACGTGTTTATCAATTTGGGTATTTAAAATTCCAATTACCTAAATGGTGAAAGTTCAGTCAAAAAAAAAAAAAAAATAGAGGCTCGACCTCATATCATATAAAATATCGAAATCAAGATTATGATTTGCATAATTATATCGATATCAAAAGACGTAGATATTAAGACTCACGATTTTTACAAATTCCATTATTAACCAATAAAAAATTAAGAATATTTGATTATATTTACAATAATTATAAAAATATCTAACGTCATAAATAAAAATATAGCTTTTATTTAATCAAAATCACACATCTATCCATGAATATAAATGACTTAAAATACGTTAATTATGTTATTATAACAACAAGTTACAAAATAAAATTAGTTTTGTTCTTTTTACCTTTGACAGAAGACGATTTCCGAAACACTGCAAGAGATTTCAGATATTTATTTTTCTTGTCGGATTGAAGTTTTTTCTTTTCTTCGAATTTTGAAAAGCCCGATATTGTAGACCTCCCATGATCAGAATCACGTTTTGATTTTCGTTGTCTTTCCTTTTGCAAGGAATCGCGATGGCATTTTGAACAATATCCTAAATAAAATAATAAAAATGCATACTTACTACACTACAATACTAAATATATATATATATATATATATATATATATATATATATATATATATATATATATATATATATATATAATAAAAAGAGTAGCGTTGCATTTAAGTTGGACTAATATACGTACATATATGGTTAGATTAGGTAGTCTAATAAACTAATAATATGTTCTAATGATAAAAGTGAATTATTTATATTGTGAAGTGTGTTATTCTGTTGCAGTCGATTACGCTTTTATTATATAGAATACATAAATATTTTTATGAAAGTCTGAATTTACCAAAGTCAATGCTACTGGCTATGAATGTGAGTTGGTTAGGTCGATCTTTCTAGATAAATATGTTTATGAATATAAATAAAATTGACCGATAACAATAGAACATTCTACAACCATTAAAACAATAGCAAGACATATTTAATAAATCGCAATAATCAACAATAATAAGATTCATAACGCTGTATTATATTATATTTCAACAAGTTTATAATTAGATCGAAGTAACAATATGATTTTTATCTGTTCTCAAACGAATAAAAACAATTAGGATAATATATAATAAACATTATTTTAATTATATTTTCGTCTGAATATTATTGCATATATCTTTAATTTACAAAACCCGATATTTCGTAAAGAAATATGAAATAATAACGTCGAATTCCAGATGATTGAAAACAAACTAAATGTTATTTCCTATAATATATTTATAAGTTCAATATCCTGTGTTATGCATAACAAAGATCATTCCTTCTTTTCCCCGCAATCACATGATTAAATCAATCGTAAATTGCATTTATATCAATATACATATGTATGCTTCATAATTAATCATTCGTTTTTTTTTGTTTAATTATTTTTTGGAATTCTAGAAATCTGATCGCATTTATATGTTTATTCTAAAATATGAATTAATACATTTTGAGTAGGATGACGTCATATCCCAAAAGTATCGTTTTCTTTAATTAATGATATCACTGTTTGACAGTTTGACAAATGTGCCACACAGATTTGTGATTACAGATCCTGTTATTTATCCTTATCAAGTTTTCTACTTTTCTCAAAATTTATTTAGATTTATTATCTACACTAGCAATATATTATAAACAACTTTTTAAATCGATAGAATGTATATCTATAACTCCATTTGGCGTATTTTGTCATTGTGACGTATACCAGGATACTTGTATAATAAATACATAATTAATATATATATATATATATATATATATATATATATATATATATATATATATATATATATATATATATTTATATATAGGTGGGCCATTTGTTGGCTTCTTTTTGAAGTACGTGTTATATCGACAGTTTGCAACACTGACGCATGTAGTGTCAAACCTCCACTGTAAGGATCTATCAATGTCAAGCGCATCAGAGTTGCAAAATGTCGAAATAACACGCACTTCAAAAAGAAGCCAACAGGTGGCTCAGCCTATACATTAGGTTCAGAGTTTTGCAATTTTAAGATTTTGGGTATACCCGGTACCGATTTAGTCGTTTATTTGTAACAGGACTAATAATAAACGAAGAACCAAACCAAACATTGAAAACATAAAAAAACCTTATAGTAAGCAAAATAATAACCATGGTTATAGTTCGCAATAAAAAATATGCGTTGAATTGTCAAACTCAAATAATATTTCCTGATGGAAATATAGAAATTGGTTATTTCTCTATGTGAATGTTAATTTACGCCTAATATAAACAAAGAAATGAATTTTTAATTACCTCCCCATTCAGCGTTTCCGAAGAAGCCACAACCATTCCTGCACTGGAGATCATTTTGGTTGATTCTCGGAGATGGACTCTTTGTTGCGTACATAATGTATTTGTATGCACGCTGAAAATTAAAGATAGGCATTGTGATTTTTTAGAACTAACACATTAAAATTAAAACAAATTAACGTCCACTGCGTTTAAGTTTATTTAATTATCCGATACCAGTCACCATATTTTAACTAATACGTCCTTTTATTTTTTCATTAAAAGGGTATAGCAAATATTGTCTATATTGCCACACAAAAGATTTAGCACGATGTTTTGTTTTTGTTTTAAAATTTCCTAATATGCGTTTAGGAAATTGTGCTATCGAGGCGGAATGAAACTATAGTCAAATTCCATGTAGTTTACTGGGTCAGTATACTTTGTGAGCACTTGCAAAAATTTGTGGCATCGGATTACCACTCCTTCATAAGTTAAAATCGCTTCCATTGATTTTGGACTCGATTTGGATGAATATAATACAACAGGAGTTGTACGGAATATTCTAAACGGTGGTTTCCCCATTGGTTGTCAACTGAATAGAACTTTTAACGAAATATGTGTCCTCCTTTTTATTATCCCAACTACTAGTATTTTTTATTTTATAGCAAAATTTGGTAATTTTTAAACAGAATTCAGTAACCGTCAGGAAACAGTAAAATGCATTTAAAACATTTAACAAAAGCACAGATTTTGATACTAGTAAACGATATAGATAATATCGCCTATTTATTTTTTTAAATTGTAAACGAAATCAAAAATGTCGTTAGATATTTATCTAGCACTAAACATCAGTTTATGATGGAAGTACAACTAAATCTTTATAAGAAATATGAACCAATTTATAACTATTCTTATCTTATTAATTGATTATCAGTAAAAGTTTAAAATAAACGACTCATTTTGAAGTGTCCAGGTACACTTGTCCATCACATGCTTGAGATAAACATATTTAATTTTGAATTAAGTATTTCCCATGATATTTTGGAGTTTTTATCAGTTTACTGATTAGAGAACATCAAGTCCAGTACGTTTTCTAGTCCTTATATGGTACTTTATTTATACAGCCGTTTTTATTAAAAAATGGACTGCAGTTTTGAAAACAAAATACAATCAATAAATTATTAATTGTTTGTATGGTTGGCACTTGGTTATGTATTAATAAATATTCAACTTGGGAACATGCCAAAAAATGGCACAAAGAAACAATATAAATGGAATAGTTTTTAATCATATTTTTACGATTAGTAATAAAAATGTTGTTACGCAGGTTTCCGGTGAAAGAGAGCCCCACATGGCCCCTGGAGGGCTTATCATATTTTAACAATAGATATGTAATTATTCATTGAAACAATTGGTGATCTTTATTTATCTAAAGTCAAATGATATAATTTCATATCTAATGGGAAAAGTGCATGTCTCTGTATTAGGTTTACTGTAAATTCAAATAATTTAATGATATATATCTACTGGCCAGTGACGTCATTAAATGGTAGTGTATGGATGCAAAGAGAACGTCAATTATTTCCTTTGAAACAAAACGCTGTTTGGTTTAAAAACTACTTTAAAATGTTATGCACACGGGTGCTAATCCATTTAAGGCATATTTTATTCGGTTGCTGCATTGGTTAGCGGTGTTAGTGTTCGTTTTGTAACCTTTTTTTAAAATAACGCAATAGATGTTTTACTTGCTTATTTGAAAATTGGCCCACTCCCAATAATGAATAACTATATAGAAATTTTAAGCCGTAATATTAATTTTGGTAATTACCAAATGTTTAATATAACGTAAAAATTATGTTACCAACTCATTTAAATTGTTGGCCTATAATGATAGCAAAAGATAAAAGGCGATTTTGAGTTGAAATATGTGTATTACGTTCCGAAAAAAACAAAAAAAAAACGTAACTTGATATTAAATAACTTAAAACACAAAGTATCCTAAAGACAGAGCGTAATTAATAATATATTCCGAAATTGAACAACCAGTGTATCTCAAAACATTTAAATGTGTGTATATACCAAATTGACTTGTGGTTGTATGCAAATATACAATACAATATGCAATATTTATGACGTGTACGTCCGTAAAATACAATATTTACAAATTTATTTCAAAAATTAGATAACACAATATGATATTTTAACATAAATAACTTAGTACGTAATAATTTCTTGTGAAATTGTTGTAAATATGTATAAGTACCTTTTAAATTGGTGCTCTATTTAAGAGAATGAAGTTGAATTTGGTATATTTAGATGACAAAATTAAAATATCCAAAACACCATTCTACAGTCTACACACTATACATTTGACAGATAAGTCTCTAAAACCTTGTTTAGGGGAAAATAAAATGTTACCATGCATCCATCGCACTGAACCAAAATCCCAATAAGATTATAAACTATTCTACAATTCTTGGCGGTAATCTACTTTTGGATTTAAAAAAATATTTGATTAATACCGAAAATCGAACTTACGCTACTGATACCGTTTTATGCACTGGTTTTATGCATAAAAATGATGCATATGTATGTTTTCTCCAAGTTTTCATATTAGAGACATGGCTCGAAACTTTAAAAATTCATATTTTCCAAATATGAAGATTTATGAAAAAAATGTGTATTATTCCATAATGCCAGTATACCACTTTTCTTGTATAATATAGCTTCTTTGAAGAACTAAAAAAAATTGGTAGTCAATAAAAAATTATATCAAATCAATACACATATTTTATTTGAATAAAATAAATATAAAATATTTTTGTTTAATTACAATTCAGAATTATTACTTATAGATTTAACTAGGAATAAAATATAAATTAATTGCTAAAATATATAAAAAATATTAATCTCTAATGACAAAAACAAAATAATAACTACTCACAAATAAATAATTTTATTATATATTTGTGAGTTGTGAACATTTTCTTCCGCCATTATAGAATATATTTCTTATAAATTGTACAATTTTCAATTAATAAACAAGTTAAAAATAATAACAAACTAATTTAAGATTTTTGTAAATAATGTAACATATAAATAATTAATAATTTTTTAAATTTCGTATTGATATAAACTTATTGAACTAGTTTAGTTATTAAAAATAATGATATACCTAATTTATAATAATGTTAATTAAAAAATGTTATAACACAATAAGCAAAAAAAGTGATTAAAATTTCGTTTTAGTAAGTGTAAATTTTGTTTCAAATTTGTCATCATGTACAAATTCCTTCATGAATGCATGTTCATTAATAGTGACTCTCCAATCAGAAGCAAAACGTTGACTACTCAAAGGCATTATTTTGTTACATTTGACTCCAGTGTGTGGATTTTGTAACTCTAACATACAAGTGTAATAATGCAATTCGCCTTTCGGAATTGCAGAGCGTACATAAAATACAAAATCCGACTTATAGTACCGGTATCCGTAAAGTAATACACCAATATCACTGGATGTAACAACATCATTATGTTTATTTTGTGAGATATGCTCCGTCCATGTTTTACCTGGTGAATAAATAGCATTCACATGTTTATTTATATAATGCTTTATGAGAGAGCCTTTAAACGCTGACTTACAAAAGCAACAAGTTTGACGAAAGTCACAAAAGTACCAAGCATGCTTGTTTGCATTACCTTTAGTATCTATATAAGTACAACCTCTATTTGAAAATTCGCACCGGTATTTTTGTTCAACGCAGCTCGAACAATACCATTCCTTTTCTTTCATATAATAAGCTAATTTATGTGTTATAATATTACTACATTTACAACAATTCAAAGCTTCCACCAACAAATGAATCGTTATTTTAAAAGATAATCCTGTTGTGCACCCGCACGTACACCCAATTAAACTACTAACATCTACCGCTGTAGACTCAGTATCTTCAAATACAAAACAGTCTTGTGATGCTACATCACTTTTAATACTAAACTTATGATTAAGATTTTGAAATTCTAAAGTGTAGTTATAGTTCGAAATATTTGAACTATCAGACAGCACTTGCACGTGATGATAGATTTTCATAGTACGGATACACACTTTTGCATGTAAAACAAATATATCATTATACGCAACCAATATATACTTTAGTATGGATGGCCAGATGATATCGAGCGTAAATGAGTATGGATTATCGCGCACGGACCCTGAATGCGTCTCCTTAAAATGCTGCATTAACTTGTTTTTCGGCCCGATCCATTTGCATGTAGACATTTCGGTGTGAATACAGGCGATTGGTTTCGATTTGCAGTCACTTTCGTGAGTTTTCATTGTAGCGAAAGTCTTTTTCTCGATGCACCCATATCGTTTATACTGGCACGGAAATAATAATCCTTTAGCTAAAAGTTCGTACGGCATGTTTCGCATCATTTCTTGACTGTCGGGAATGTAACACCGGCCGCACACATTTCCCCCATTATACGGCAATAATAGCACGGGTCCGACTGATAGATATTTACCGCAAATATTGCAAATTAGTTCTTGTAACACAATACTATTTATTTCCATTTTGATGGTAGTTTATTAAAATACAGCACAGGCTAAAAATGCAACAGCCACACCCGATTCACTGATTAAAAGTGTTTTGGATTTCTAGAAATTTCTTTTGTTTAACAAGTTATTAGCCGTTACAACCAAGAACTGGCTTGCAGTTGGTTGCGAACAAATTTATTCAGTTAAAATATTTAATTATTTTATTGATATTTCTGTTCTATTTTTTTATCATTATATTTTTTTGTAGAAATATATTTTTATAATATTTTAAATTAAAAAAAAACAAAAAAATATAAATATAAATATATATATATATATATTATATATATATATATATATATATATATATATTTATATATATATATTTATATATATATATATTATATATATATATATATATATATATATATATATATATATATATATATATATATATATATATATATATATATATATATATATATATATATATATATATATATATATATATATATATATATATATATATATACATATATATTTCTATACATACATACATTCATACATGTAATAGAGGAATCAGTTGATACAAGAGAATCACTGGTCATCTTTAACCCATTTATGGCCAAAGGTGCATTAACGAACCATTATAAAATACATGCTTTTTTAAACAAAAAAGCATGTATTTAGGTTAAACCAAACTAAGATATTTTCCAAATTTTAATAGAGGGCATAGATTAGAGATAGAGGGCTAACTAGAATAGCTTGACTAAAATTTAGTATGAAAATTTAAATCTGTTTATAGTTTAAACGGAAAACGATTTAAATTATTTATATTATCGTAGAATTGTATTTCTATTGGGATTTTGGTTCTGTGCTCGAGAGTCGAGCAAAAACAAATATAACCAAATAAATATCACATCAAATTTATCGAATACATTTCCTAATTTTATCAAAAAGTGAATTTTATGATTTGATTACAGAATTTCATGTAAAAAATGACCTTAGACGGTACTGAAAGTGAACAAGCAATATTTGTAACTGGTGGTTATGATCATACAATAAAAATATGGCAAACACATAGTGGAATATGCCAAAGAACATGTCAACATGCAGATTCTGTAAAAAATAGAAAACTGAAGATTTCGAGATAAAAATTACGACCATTTATTTATTTATTTTAGCAAATAAATGCGTTGGAAATCACTCCTGATCGACAGTTACTCGCAGCTGCGGGGTATCAACATATTCGCATGTATGATTTGGCATCGAATAACCCAAATGCAACTATTAACTATGAAGGAATCAACAAAAATATAACGGGCTTAGGGTTTCAAAAGGACGGCAAGTGGATGTACACCGGCGGCGAAGACTGTACGGCGAAAATCTGGGATTTAAGAAGTCGTAGTTTGCAGTGCCAAAGAATATTTCAAGTTTCCGCGCCGGTGAATTGCGTTTGCTTACATCCAAATGAAACTGAACTTCTTGTTGGTGATCAAAGTGGGGTGATTCATCTTTGGGATTTGAAAACAGATCACAATGAACAACTTGTAAGTGCAGATAAATTAAATTTATGATGGAATTATTTTTATAAGAAAAATAGTATATATATATATATATATATATATATATATATATATATATATATATATATATATAAACAAATATTTAATCAAATCGTTTTTAGCGTATAAATAATTATTTTTAACAGATTCCAGAACCAGAGGCTTCCATTCAGGATATTTCCATAGATCCAAATGGAATGTATATGGCAGCTGTGAACAATAAAGGTCGATGCTATATTTGGAGTTTAACTGATAGTTTAGACAGTGAACCAACGAAATTAACACCAAGACACAAATTTGAAGCACATAAACGTTATGCTTTAAAGTGTAAATTCAGCGCAGATTCAAAGTAAGTTATTATTTTTATCTAAATTGCCACTTTTTGTCTTTTTCAATATTTCTAATTGCACTTTTCACTGAGCAAAGGATTGATTGATATAAAATTGCTCCATATACAATGATAAAGGAGAATCTTGACAATTGTTCGTTGATCACGAATAAAGATATGTATGTATGGAATAAAATCTGATTTAAAAATGTGTATTTTATTTTATAGATTACTAGTAACAACATCAGCAGACCAAACTGCGCGAATATGGAGTACTGTGGACTTTACTCTAGTTAAAGAACTTAAACATGATAACCAAAGATGGGTTTGGGATGCTGTGTTCAGTGCTGACTCACAATACGTGTTCACAGGTACATATTACCATAATTGGTATTTAGTAGTATATATATATATCGTTTATTACAGCATCTTCTGATGGATACGCAAAACTGTGGAATCTAGAAACCGGTGAAATCGAACGTGATTATGCAGGCCATAATAAAGCGATAACAGCGTTAGCGTTTAGGGATACAGTGTAATTTATTTCAAATGATTGTAACTATATATGATTATATTATATTTCTTAAGTGTACAGGTTTTTTTTTGTTTGTTTTATATAGATAAAATGTTATTAACATTAACATAAACATTTAAAATAGATTTAAGTATTGGCACTTCTATTTACAGAAAATAAGGAGTGACATATCACAAAATTAAGTACAGTCTGTTATATTGTTGATGCTTAATAATGAACGAAATATAATAGAAGTTTGTACAATAGATAGTATAACAGTTTTTTTTTAAGTCATCCTATGTAACTGTGATGAAAATATTAAGCTAATAAAGCATCTTTCATCAACATAAGCATCAATACTCTCGCATAAAAATACTTAAATTTGATATCCGTGCTTGATAAATAAATACATTTTACAACCACAAACAATACACAACAACTTTACAAATTTGTATATTTCATTTTGAGGTTTCAGAACGTTTTAGGGGCCACGAATTTTCATGTTATAATATAAGTTCACAAATAAATAAAAACAACAATTTAAAAGTTAATAAAATAATGAAATACAAATATAGTAAAAATTATTGTTTTATTTTGAAATTTCCTAATGTGTTTCTTTTTAAATTTCGTTTAGGTTTTTTTTTTTCAATTTAAAATCAATAACTAAAATTAGTCAAACTGGTTTTAATAAATAACAATCTTATTTCCCATCAAATTTCGTGAAATCGAAAGAATTTTAAATTCAAACGACACAAAACAATTAACATAGCCCGTTAGTGGTAACTGACGTCATTTTCAGATAATACCTAACTAATATATAATAAGTATTCTAATCTATCATTTTAAAATCCCAGATTTGGCAACAGTTCGTAGTTTTATTAATTACTAAATATTGCTATATTTTATCTTTTGATATATATATATATATATATATATATCAAATTGTTTTTTTGAGGTTTTCCACATGGTTCTTGAGAACTTACAATTACTTTATTCAATTGCTCTGTTCGGATACTGCTTTAAATTGTTTTGATGGTTTTTGCGTCATGTTGGTAACGTGTGTCCATTAGATTACTAGAGTAACGACGATATTCGAGTACAACGTCAACGTATTTCAATAAAATGCCTGCTATAGTTACTAAAGGTGTACTATAGCACAAATCTCCAGGTTTGAACAGATGTTCTGTTCATACGTGGATATTTACCCCATAGCTCACCTTCAGTAACTAGACGCCATTAGAATGGTGGTTGGCATTGAACTTGTATATCGTCGTTGCTATGGTAATCTATGGAAACAAGTTGTCAACATGACGCAAAGAACACCAAAACAATTTATATTAGCAGTACTGTGTTAGCTATAGACCGTTTCTTGATGATTATGCAGCATATAATCTTATGGGGAACAGTGTTGAAGCATCTTTCCCATCTGATGTGTGAGTCGAACAAAGACAGACATAGATATAGGAGTTCTAAGAGTGCGAGTGAAAAAGTCAAACCATTAAAAATGTATGAAGGTTGGCACTATCGCAAGGGTTCTTACCTTCAGGGCACGGTCATTTATTAAAATTAAATAATGAATTAAGCAAATGAATCTTTAAATTAATTTTAAATTTAGATACAAAATCAAAAATACTTGAAAAACAAATTTGGACCATAAAAAACGGAATATATTTAGTGGAAATAAAATTTTGAAACACATTAAATATGTTAAATATTTTCGCTATATGTTATTCGATTTTTATCGTTCAAATTTTGTTTTCAAGTATTTTTTAAACTTGCGTATGAATTTGTAAATAAAATAACATAATAATAGATTTATTTAAATATTAGTTTTTTAATATGTCACACAGGTATCAACCCTAAAGTAAGTTAAGATCGCATAGCCGAGAGAAAAGGTTCTGTACTGCAATCATAATGTGGTACAACCATGAGATATAATAGAAATATCTGAATTAGTTGTAAGTGAAACTGTGGCAACATTGTACAAAAAACTTCATAAGATTAACATTGCCTATACCCTCCATGCTGCATAATCATCATAAAACGGCCTATAGAAATATTTGCTTTTTATTAGATATCTTGATTTCTAAACAAATTTTGACTGCGAACATATTGACCATTGTTGCTATAGAGACATGAACAGTGATAAAAGCAAAAAAATATACAAGTGATTTGGGAAAAAAACATTAGGCAATTTCTTGTCGAACTACCAACGTTAATAATTAATATGTATAAAGTTCTTAAAGAAAATTTGATAATTGCACATATTTTATTCAAATTCATCACACTATCAATTGCTCTTGCTCAGTTCGGATACTACTTTAAATTGTTTCGATGGTTTTTGCGTCATGTTGGTAACGTGTGTCCATTAGATTGCCAGAGTAACGACGATATTCAAGTTCAACGTCAACATATTTCAATAAAATGCCTGCTATAACTCCTAAAGGTGTACCATAGGACAAATCTCCAGGTTTGAACAGATGTTCTGTTCATACGTGGAGATTTACCCCATAGCTCACCTTCAGTAACTAAACGCCATTACAATGGTGGTTTGGCCTTGATCTTGTATATCGTCGTTGCTATAGTAACCTATGGAAACAAGTTATCAACACGACGCAAAGAACACCAAAACAATTTATATGATTAGCAGTACCTATCTAAAGCTAGAATCCTTGTTTAATATATATGTTTTATTCGAATACATCACGCTATCAATTGCTCTTGCTCTATACAAATACTGCTTTAAATTGTTTTGATGGTCTTTGCGTAATGTTGGTAGCATGTGTCCATTAGATTACTAGAGTAACGACGATATTCAAGTTAAACGACAACATATTTCAATTAAATGCCTGCTATAGTTACTAAAAGTGTACCATAGGACAAATCTCCAGGTTTGAACAGATGTTCTGTTCATACGTGGAGATTTACCCCATAGCTCACCTTCAGTAACTAGACGCCATTATAATGGTAGTTTGACATTGAACTTGTATATCGTCGTTGCTATGGTAACCTATGGAAACAAGTTATCAACATGACGCAAAGAACACCAAAACAGTTTATATGATTAGCAGTACTGTATAGGCTAGAACTCTTGTTTAATATATAAATTTAGTAAGTGATTTACTAGCAATGTAAATATATATAAAGAACGAATATTTTGAAACAAATAATGATTTTAATAAATTAAAAAGAAGGCACCTAATTTACTAAAAATAAAACGGGTTAAGTTATTGTTTTGCGCCTGGTTTGAAGTTTGATTATGCTACCAGTTAATTTTGATTTTATTAGCTAGAAATTACTATGCAGACCGATACTGATACTGTAACCCAAAATTATAGAAATTCGTGTCTCACAAAACATTCTCAACCCATTCGCATAAAATGCTCTAGGTTTTCTTCCTTTATTGAATTAGTGTTTTGTTAGCGCTTTTGCGTGTATACACTCACCACAATCCTACTAAGTTGTATATTTTCGACTAGAAATTTCGGGCGCAATGTAGAAAAATGTAATAGCGTGCTGATAGCTAGAAAACCGGCATCGCTTTATAGTTATTACGAAAAATAGACTACAAGAGAATAAAATTCAATTATATATTCGTGGTGCAATCTTCAGACTGTTTGAGTCTATTTTGTTTATAATTTAGATGTATCATAATTTTATGTTCTGTTTGTTTTTTTCTTGTAGTCTTCAGCTTAGTTATTAAAGGGGTGAGTGTACGTGTGTATAATACTAGTCTCATATCTCATAGATTCTTTCGGAATGAATATTATAATTATTACTTAAAAATATTTACGGCACGCTTGGAATACTGTGGACTTCTCCCATCTCCGTGCATAATTCGTCGTCCATTGTGTAGGAAATCATGAATTTCAGCGTTGCTTGTTCATGGTTGGGATTTGCAAGAAGCATTATTTGCGTAATGGCCGAAGGTGGTAAGAATAGATTATGGGCAGGTAAATCCGAACCAGATGGTGGTTGTAACTTCATTTTACACGTCTATAAATATAATATTTTGAATAAAATCAGATATAATAAATTAATTCAAAATTTAATCATAGATTTAGATTTTTAAACTTTTCAACTAGGTTTTTTATTAAAATTTATAGTGACCGTTTTATTGTAAAGCAGACAATAGACATGCGTAACACTTACATATTAAAGATGTTCAGAAAGCACATTCGTAAAAATAAGTAGCAAACATTTTCCGTCTCGTCCGAAATTTTAAATTAATTTAAAGTATGAAACAAAAGCGTAAAAATCTCACGAAATGATAGAACTTTTAGAAAAACAAATGCACAACAATTGTTGCGCATTTAAGTAATATCAAATTTGATTCCATACTGTCGCATTGTGTCCAAAAGTTATAATAAAAAATCCAACTTACCCTTGAAACAACTGCTTGAAATAGATAATTACTAATCGGCCTCGTATTTTTACTAAGCGTTGTCACAACAATAACTTGAACATCTTCTCGTGGTTTATCTTTCGCAAAATGCAGTATCACAGACACGCCATTCTTCTCCTCCAAAATGGTAATCGGAGAAATAGAACTTGGTTCTACGCTTTCTAAACTAACAGATACATCTGTCATAGGTTTAATTTCCACTGATTTTTGTCGGTTTACTACTGGTGGTTGAGGCGGTTCTTTATCGTTTGATATTTTTTTTGTTTGAACTGGATGTGGAGTTGATGTTTGCGTAGCATGAGTTGCTGACAAACACATTGGTGGATCGGGGTGGTCTTCGGTGATATCTACCATACAGTCGTCGCCGTTCGATGTTTCCGAATTTGAAAATTTTGAGTCAGATTTACTGATTAGAAAACTTAAATCTAAACCTGATGCTGTATCGCCCGATGGTAATAGTGAAGGTTGTAACAATTTGTTTGTATTTGGTTGTTGAGTTTCTTGCGTAATTTGTTTAGGTAAGAGATTCATTGGAATTTTATCGTTTACTCTGAAACAATTATTAATTTTTAATTAATTAATTCCTCGTATAGCAAGCGGAATAGTGGAGTGTGTATAAAGAATTTAATGAATTTGAATAAAGCAAAAAAAGTGTGTAAGGATAGAGTAGAAAATTGTCAAGATATGAATAAATGTAATTAGGGTCTTCTACCACCCCATTTGATGGGAATAGGCATAAAGTTATGTATGTATGTATAGAAATTGATGACGATGTATAATCAACTGATTTCTTTTAAGTGAGATTCAATTGTAAAAGATAAATGCAATAGTATTTTAAATTAAATTAATAAATAATACTGCATGAATATTGCGTTTTCAGTAAACAATAATGAATGAGGAGTATGTTGAAGATACTTTATAGTGAGTAGTATGTAAAGATAAGGCAAAGCACCTTATATTTAATTAAGCGTCAACGCTTTTAAATTGGACCAGATATTGAGACGTTACATTTCGAATATGCTGGATCTTCGTATCACAAAATGTATAATTTAATCAATGATGTTGGTAAATTTAGTAAAAACCGCAAACGAATAAAATTCAAACAATATTTCATTTTACACTAAATATCGTTTAATTCTTATGCGAGAAAGAAATCGACTAATTTGATACAATTTAACTATGACAAAAAAAATGCAAAACACATACAAAGAGACACAAACCATATATAATATTCTAATAATCACTAAAAATATGTATTAAATATGAAATACCTGTTAAATGATGTAGTTCCTAATCTACTGGTAGACGCAAGCAAGTTCTCTTTAAGTAACGTTTCCCCAAGTGCATCCAAGTCTTCTAACGCCTTCAACTTACTATTCGATTTTTCGGTATTTACCAAACTATTTCCAACTGCAATACCAAACCAATAATTAATACCAACCTCATTAAAATCACGCCAAATTAAAGTATACTCAATGCAGCAGGCTGTTGAATTGAAATCGGTTTCAATATTGTAGACTCAGTCAAATTTAAAGCCACTGGTAGTGCAGGTGAAGAAAAAATATCACAGAGGGCATCAATATCAGATTGTGGTTTTTCGATTTTCGGTTTAGTTAGATTGTTATTAATTGCACTGTCATTATCCAAAAAAGATAAGGTTGGAACTTCACTAGGTGAACCCAGATCTAATAAGGAGTCGCCTACAGTTTGGTGTTTTTTCGGTAGGGCAACACCTTTCACTATTATAACAGTGAATTTATCAAATACTTGGCCTAATTCGTCGCTTGCATGTAATACTTCTTCTGGAAAATCAAATATCAATTATATCAATGATTTTTTTAATGCTTAGCCTTGACTAGGTTTTTATTAGTATAAGTCTGTAAAGATAGCAATGTTGAGCAAGTGCAGATACTGTAAATATATCTTTTTGACTTTTTTATACGCGACAATAAATATGCATACTCATTGTACACGCTACTCAGTACAAAATTATATAATCATACTATAATTATTATATAGTGAAGAAATGTTGAATCTTTCAGTGGTGACGAACGGTTTTAATAAACCAGTATCATGTTATTTTTCAAAATCCAACTATATACAACAAATTTAATTAACTCTTCTGTACATTTAATTATTATTATGTTAGCAGTTAGATGTGATTAGTTGCGCGCATGTCTCGACGTTGCTTCGTAACTTGTATATAAAATAGAAACTTAGGAAACATGTTTTACTTTCTTATACGAAATTTATATATATATATATATATATATATATATATATATATATATATATATATATATATATATATATATAAGATTAGTAATCATTACAAAATCGAGTTCGACATTTTAACGAAAATACACCTTTTGGCCTTCCCTGAGTCGAGTCTAACTATTTTCAGAATGTGTGTGAGCGCTCTGCAGCTAAAACTGTCAATGCTGTACTCATAATTTTTTTAAACTTAAAATTTGTATATGGCTCAAAGCAAGCCCATTTTTGAAAAGAATATTCAAACCGAAAGTACATGTTTACTCTAGTAATTTCTTGCGGATTATGCAATATCTCTAAAACGGCTGCACTTACAGCAAATATAGACAAATTAAAAATGAAAGACATTAATATGATGTACAATATTAGTTTGAAATTTTCTTCGAAAAGTGTACCGATTACAAGAAAATTGTTATTGATATTCTTAAATTTCTAATTTATGTTGCCATGATTACGAAGGTATGGGAAATTATACTTATGACAAATAAATTTAGTGTAAAAGTTATTTCAAATGTTAGTAAAACACTATATATAAATATTTTGTTAGGTTTTTAGTTCATTTGAAGACTAAAAAACGTCCGGCCATAATAATTTCTAATATAACGTAATGAATTATTGTATTTTTTTGAATTTAAAAAAAATATTCTTCCTAACTAAACAAAATATACCTACTACGTATAAGAAAGTCCAGTGCAAGACACTGCAAATGTTTTCTTAAAGGTACCAAATAGTAACTTAAAAACAATCATAAGTAATCCAAAAATAACTTAAGTGAATAAATCACCAATACATACAATTGTGCATTTATTTGAATATTATTATAAACAAAAGTGCCACAAATGATGAAATTGTCATACAAAATATAGTTAATGTTTTAGAAAATATCGTTATTGATACATTCGTCAGTTATTATATTTTTCTTCACTTTTCAAAATCTAAGACGGTTTAATATTTATTTATAAATAATACGTAAATATATTATACCTAGAAGTCACATCGCACTACATTACACACAATCACACCGAACAATCACCTAATTGAACTGATTTGATTTTTTGTTTGATCACAGTGCGTAATACGATGGCGTCGCAAAAAAATATTTTACACTGTTATTAAATATCTCGCCATTTTCATATAAATTTATTTAATGTTAAATATTCGAACTTTCTTTATAACAGTGAACCTGCGATATCTAGGTACCAAGATATCGTCGCGCCGTACCGGAGTCGTAGAAAATAGAGATAAACTTAATGAGCCCAATAAAAAAAGATACTAAAGAATGATAGTTATGCATTGTATGCACAAATGAAAAAATATATATCCGGGAAAAAAAGGTTACAGTATCAACAAAAAGTGACAATCTTGAAGCAACTTTTCAGATAGAAGTATAATTATTCATACTTAGCATGTCTTCATTTTGTTGTGTTTCTGTTGCAAGTCTAAAGACATTTGGCCTCAAACGTTCACAGCTTTGGTGTAATTCTTTAATGAGATCTAACTCATCAGATGATGACTGACCCGGTCGATAGCAATCTAACATTTCATTTAATAGTCGAACGTTATTATGAACTGCTTCCAATTCAATCACGCGTTTACTAACTAATTCTGCTCTTTTATCATCCTGTAAATAGTTAAAAATAATATATTTAAAACGCAGTTTAATAATAATTATCAATCAAATTTCATCGTAAGAAAATATACTTAGTAGTCGTTTCAAATCAAATTTACAAACATGTACGAACACACATGTGCTTAAAGCGTATATCAAATGCACATAGTCAACTGGCATGAAAAGCTTCGACTATTTGGTCAATTAAAGACTACTTTTAATACATAATTGAGAAGTTTTAATATTAGAAGTTGGGATATATATATATATATATATATATATATATATATATATATATATATATATATATATATATTCTTTTCGGCATAGCAATATTATGAATTATAAGAACACACAGCTAATATTATATAAAATTCTATTGAACATTATGAATTAGAATTGATTGATAACTTAGTCATTGCTGTGTATCAAACTCCAAAAGAACCATGCATTTGTCACCAATTAGGTCATATAGTGATTGTTTACCTCTGTCCTAAATTAGAGCTATGCTAACACTTTTTAGGACCAGTTGTATGATTTCGCAGTTATCTCATATTATTTAGTTAAAATACACAACATTTTAACAGTAATGTATATATCTTCTACATATTATAGCAGTACTATATGAAGTGCATTTCAATTCAATAATGTTTATTACATTTAGTTCTATAGTCCAGGTTGATATACTACGAGTTTATCTTATTTTAAATCATTTTTGATAAGTACTTTTCATATTATTTTCAATAGCTTTTTAAGCCAGCAGGAAATTTCATGTTGATAAGTTTTTACCCGGTTTTTGTTATAACGACGAATCAAACAGTTAATTTATAAACGGCGAAGATTAAAATTACCCACTTCCTGTATTTATTTGATAACACCAAAATAAAATAAATCTTACTTCTTTAACCATAGTTTTTATAAGCCGGTTAGCAGCTTGGAGATCATCTGGATTTTTACTTTGTAACAGTTTCTGTAACAACCTCGATCGTTCATCGTTATCGAATATTGAGTTTGCTTTTGCGGGCCGATGTACCGAATTTTCAATCGGTTTTTGCGTTTGGGTAACTTCAACTATCACACCTTGCTTCTTCAGCATATCGTACGCCTCTTTAATTTTTGTCTCACGCGGATAATCTTCCGTCCAAATTTGCAATAATTGTAATACTTTAACACGGACAAGCGGTGCCGTTTGCGAGCCTAAATACTTTGGTGATACCAGTTTTATCATTTCATTTAAAAACCGAAATTTTCCCACTTCCGATTGAAATGATGAACCACATTTTTTCATACAAGAATCAAGAACCTAATCGAAATATTTCAATTATTTCGTCACTCATTAAATGTTTCTTATTTTCTATTATAATAGGCAAACAAAAAATAACTACCAGATGTGTACGATCGAATTAGTATTTACGTAAGGCACATCATTTTATTTTGTACAATATTTTAATTGCAACATGCACTTAGTTGAAGGAGTCATTAACATATGATTAAAACACGAATTATTACTGTGGGTATCTGTTAATTATGGCTAATTAGCTTTGTTATAATTTCCGTATATTTTAAATAAATTATTTTTTATTTTGCGCTCATAACAATGTAGGCACAAATTGCGCTTGGTCTAATCAAAGTTCTAATTTGTATTGCAAATAATCTATGTCCGGTGGAGAGATTCAAACTATTTATTTGTGTTATCACGTCACAATCTAGCGCACACATAAATAGTTGAATCGTCACAAAATTGGACATTGTAAATAATAAACAATTCCGTTATGGTTGAACAAATTTAGAATTAATATATTTATAAGCAAATCAAATGTTATACAAGGAAAAGCAAAATTAATGATAAGAAATATTAGAAAAAAAATAGAATTCCAGATAACTATTTAAAATATATATAGATGATTAAATTGTGGTTACCCCTAGAGTTTGTAGAGCTTCTCGTTCATTCTGAGCATGGATTTTATTTGCTAATAACCGAATTGCAATATGTGCTCCTTCACTTTCTTTATTAACGAGGGCACAATACGCTTCAACAGCCGCTTTATCAACATTTTCATTTAGTGGATTTGTTGCCCTTTCTACAACAATAAACATTTATAAACGCTAACGACCTGTCAATATTTATAACCTGTTCAAATCAAATGGCGCATTTGATTAGATAACAACACGGACTAAATAATTTAAAATATACGTACGCAATAATGCTTCTAAACTTGTCGTTAATATATCCATAACTATAATTTTTGGTTTATAAACAAGTTGTTCCGATACCTAAAAATAACTGGCTATTATTTGACAGCCGAATGACGGAATCGCCTAACTCACTAACTTTAAATTAGGTCGCTATAGTACGATTCACAATGTTATTTCTTAAAATAAACCCAAAGCAGCGCGCGTGGTTATACTAACAACTAACTTAAGCGCCATGAAACGTTTTTAAAAGTTTATTTATCTTATAGAGGTTATTTTAAAACAAAAAGTATCATGATATGAACTTTATATTCCAAAAATAATTATAATTAAATCATATTTTCTCTCGGTATATTATACGTATATATATATATATATATAATGAAGACTGAATGTCTTCTTTTAAAAACTATTTTTTTCTTTTAAAATTGGTTCGAAATATTAAATCAAAATTGACAAAAAAGAGTGATTTTTTTAAAAATATGTATATGTATATCTAAATTATTCAACTTTAGAGAACACAATAAATACAATAAAAGATATTAATGTTTTTTAACATTTATTTTTTAACGTTTGTATTTTTTTTAATATAGTAGTTATGTCCGTTTTCAACAATGGCAGTTTTCGGTTATTCTTAGTTATAAATAATATTAAATTATGGTATTTCTTAAGGCAAAATAAAACTTGTTTGTTTAATTGAAGAACAACTTTTGGATAGCATATTACTATATGTTCTATTAGGATAGTTATATGATATACATTAAAATGTAAAATAATCCTACGTATTTATAAGAAAATCGACCACATGATATATGATACCTGTTTATTTGCGCATTGCATTAAAAATGTAAATTGAACTATAGTGTTTAAAACGGTTACAAGATATTCTTGATAATCTTATCGAACTCTGCATTGTAAAGTTTCGCTTTACATTTATTTAAACAATTCTAATCAACCGTGAAACATAAACATATATTATAATAGACGAGTATTTAAGATATAATCGTGGTTATCATATTTCAAGTTGATAAATAACCTTAAATTACTACACCGCATCAACAATGGTTTTATCACGGGCGACTATCCTATTAAGACATAACAACTTTTTAATGAAAAACAATGTGCTGGTGAAAACTGGTAATAGAAAAGCTACAACTACCCCAACGGGAGCCCTATTGCCCGAGCCTGGGAAAATTCCTTTTGGTCTACTAAGTCTTCTAGGAGCAGTAATACCCGGTTTGTTAATTGGGGCTGCAATTAGCAAGACTATTGCGAATTTCTTAGAAGAAAATGATTTATTCGTGCCATCGGATGATGACGACGATGACGATTGAAACATTGATCGATTTATTGTTATGGCTTTTTAAATTGATTGTATGCTCTATTTATTGTTATTTATAAAAACGCCTCCAGAAATGTATAAAATTTTTATTTATTGTACATAACTTTAGTTCGAATAAATTATTATAAGTTACACAAATTTCTAGATTTTTTTTTGTACATACAAATTGAATATAAATATTAAATAATAATTTAATTTTCAACATTAAATTGTATAAACAAATTTCATATGAAACACAGCTTTATAATAATATTGTTAATACTTTATTATGTTTATTCTCAAAAACAATGATGTCTACCACTTTTAAACTTAAAATACTATAGGTATTTCTAATGAAATAAAAAAGAAGCGAATTATTTACAGAAAAAGGACAAATTTATATATATATATATATATAATTACATATTTTTAGTTCATGATAAATTTTTTTGGCATTAGTCCAAAATATCCTACTTTTCCAGTAAACCTAGATATAATAATCAATAAACATATGTTTATACCGATTTGGGGAAATTAACCGATAGTTATTTATTTTATCTACTACTTTTACAAAATTCCGTTCAGCATATAATTATAATTAAATTAAATCTTCTTTTATAACTATATTAGTTATCGAATTAATAAACGATACTGTTTAAAAGGGAAAATGCGAGTTGTCCGAATAAAATTTCTATTCAATTGCAATGAACAAATTTATATTCCATTAAATGCTAATAGCCCTATTGCGAAATATAGCCTGCCAATTTAAATATTCAACATTGAGAATATGGCAATAATATTAATTAATCGAGCTTTGCGCTTTCAGAGAACCTACGCTTGGTAGCAGTAGTAGATTTGTGTAATGCTTAAAATTGTGTTAGTTAACATGGATGAACGCAAATATTTAAAAGTAGGATCATATTTTACATACGAATAGAAAGTAATGTCGTATATGTGCTTTCCTTCATAGTAAAGGTACAATTTAAAATAGGTATAAGAAATTTTGTGATTGTGATTGATGGCTCATAAATGGTGCTTGATAAAATGTAGATAATAAAATTTAAGTAATTGTGGACACCATTTAAAACAATACAGTTAATTCCCTATGAGAATCAAAACTCAACCTGAATTTATCGCCTAATGCTCACAAGAAACAAATTTTATTTACAATGTAATCTCTCCTAAATGATTTCAACACAATTGACAAAAATATAATTTCGTTTTATATTAATACTGGCATTAAATTCATGTTGATTTCTGAATCGTTATATAATGTTCGAATAATTACTTACCACTTAATCTGGTAAGCATTTGTGCCGGCCCCAGCCATGGAAGCATTTGCTAAACCTTCTAGATTCTTTATTTTTCAACGTCAAGAATAGTTTTCTGGTTATATCCGGTTGTTTTACTCGCATATGTTGTATGTACACCTAACACGAAAAAGTAAGATTATTGTTATACACCAATCCTATTCAAACATTCAGCAATCATGATACTACGAATGAAGTTACTCAATATCTTAAATCTAACTATAGTCTATTTTAAATCATATAGGTATTGTGATAAAATTGTTCGTTTGAATCAAAGCGGCGACACAAATACTATGAGCAAATCATATACCTATCTTGCAAATTAGACTGTTTTATTTTTTATAGATAAAATGACCAAACTTGACAATCAATATTATGAAATGGTGCTTGTATGCAATTGTATATTTATAAAATTATATCTTTGGGCTTGATACATTCGAGGGTTAAGTAAAATATAATTAAAGCAGCAGACTCCACTAAACGAGATACAGAAAGAGTTTTAAAATGTACAACTTCCTTACAACAATCCATATACAGGTACTTAATTGCACCACAGACTATAATTCTGAATGAGTTAGACGTTAGAGTCTTGGGCTAAGACACTCTTTAATATCGGTTTGATTGCTTTGTTGTGAAGACATATTTCTTTTTATAATTAATTAAATAAGTATTTAATTAAACTTACATTTGCCTAACTTGATGTAAAATTTACCGGTAAATATGAATATTTTCCGGTAATGTATCACAACACACACAGCCACTTTGGCAACTACTACAGTTTTAAACATAAGAACATTAGAAAGGTGAATTTATAGAAGCCGTGCCATACCCCACCAAAATAAATTTAGATTAAATAGTTATCGTAACAGAAATTTAACGTAATCGGAGACGCTCGCTATATCATCGTGCATTTCCGGTATACATACACACATAACTTAATGCCTATTCGCATCAAATGAGGTGGCAAAAAACCCTTTACATCCATTCCCATCTTTCGCCATTCAACTCTATCGTTATAAACTTCTTTTGCTTCATTCAAATTCATTAAACCCTTCTTCCGCTTGCTCACAACTTTTCTTTCGCACTCATTCACAATCATATTTATCCACTTATTCCGAGGACGACCCCGTATTCTCACACCATTCATCTCGTCCACGTAAATCTTCTTCGTCGATCTTTCTTTCAACATGACCATACCATCTCCTTTGGCTCTCACCCATTCTACGTACGACATTTTTGACCTCAACCGTATTTACACTATGTAATAACTATTTTAGTTTGTTTTACGTATTTAACCCTAAGTTATTTTTAGGTCAAATTTAAATCCATCTAACATCTTTCAGGATAAAAATTTAATTACCTGTGCTGACTTGTAAGCTAATTTGATTTCAACTTCACTGCAATTAGCGCCAAGCCACAGGAAAACTTGTTCGCCATTATCCAAAATCATAATATCGTCATCCGCTAGATCGTCTTGACAGAAATCCGGACACTTCTCCGAAACAGTAAAGTATCCTTTTTCATTTGAACATCGGAAGAGGCGAGTGTACTTCATAAATGTGGCATCTTTTTCGTATGGTTTTCGACCACCAATGGCGACCCAGAAGAAGTTTTCTGGTTCTTCACCTTCTGCGAGAACTTGAAGACTCACCCATGGACTGTTGAACATTTTCTCCGCGATTTCTTCAGTGAGACGTGCCTCATCTGGATCTGCTTTTGAACCAATCCAAACGTAGACTATACCGGCGTCCTCTTCTTGCTCGAATGGGACATTTAAAATATAACTGGAATTTAGAGAAAATGGATGTTGAAATAGAAAACAATAATAATATAATTACTTCTTCAAATGAGTTAGTTGCATTTTTAAATAAATTCCACAAATAATTCAATTAGGAATTCGTTATAGAGAAACTATGTTTCAACGGATGTGATTTAAGGGCACGTAGAAAAGTAGCTATTACTTACCAGAAAGCAGAATTGAGTGCAGTGGCATCGGGTTTAGTCTGAACAAGTCTGGTAGTAAGCGGACTTCCATTTGAGCGTAGATGGTAAAATTCAACAGTGTTCGGTTTGGGTGCACCTCGTTTACCCTGATGTATGATAAACTTACGTTTAAAATGCGACATAAACTTCAAATTCTCCTGTTGTTGATGAGTACGAACAACTTCTAACTTATCACGAAACAACGCTTTGAATTTCTTCTGCAGCGTAAACGTAAATGTCAACCAGCCCATATTACCCGCTTCCCTACCTTGCCAGAAATATACAACACATTGGAAATCTTCTTCCATAGGTTCAGTATCATCATTGTCATCCAGTGGAATCCAATACCTATCGAATAACATTAATAAAAATAAAATATAAATAAATTGTACATTGTGTATATATAATATAAACAAATAAAAACTGTACACACCTACACAAGAATACATAACAATCCATACTGTAAAAATGCCCTAATTCTTCTTCTGGAAGACACTTAAATTTCTTCCCTTCCAACACGAACGCTTCCATCGCTTCCAAGTCTTCGTTCCAATCTTCAAGAAGTGTTTGAGCTTCAGCTGCAGGCATCATCGGTTGCCGCGGCATGAAAAGCGCGGCTAGATCTGCTTTAGTCTCTTGTTGCATGGCCCATTTTGTAAGATCTGCACCGGTTTTTTGAACAGATTCTGCGGTTCGAGTGAAATCTACTGCGATTACTTCATCCCAACCAGCGAATTTGTATTTGAATATCTGATAAGCAACAAATTGACGTTACAAATAAAACAATAATAAAAGTACGCCAAAAGCTATACTAGAAAATATATTTAACCCTTTAACTACGGCTGCCGTCAATAGACGACGAAACGAAATTTAATTAAGAGTATTTGCAGAAAACAAAAAAAGTTTACCTGTGTTTCAGTTCCTTCTTGTACACGAGTGACGAGAGCATATTCTGGTCTATCAATCATATTAAATAATTCTTGAGACAATTTAACAGCGGCCGCTCTTACCAACCGTGTAGACTTCTTACCGAACCTAAATAAATATGTATTAAATAATAAATATTTCGATTTTTTAAAAGCTATTTTGGCATACCAAACAAAAACATCCAAGAAACAATCCAAAATATACACATTTCTATTGTTTAGCAATGTGTTGACTAATTTACCATGAGGTACTTCAACTTGTGGCAATTCTAGATAGCCCATACCCAAACGGACTTGGTATAAGCGTGGTACAACTGGTAAGAAATTGTCATCGACATGTTCCTATAAAAGTGTGTTATATAAGAACTTCAAGTAGAATAAATAGAATACAATGAGTTATTTACTTCTAATGGATTTTCCGGTTTGATACCGTCTGTTTCACCTAAAGTTCTCCAAAAGTCGCGGCTTTCATCTCCCATAATTTCGGTTTGGATATCAGCTTTGTTTTTTCGTTCGTTTTTATTGATTTTCTCTGCCATTAATCTGGCTTTCGATTTGAGGGTGTTTTTGCACTTTTTGCCATACCAAATGAATATCTTCAATCCTGTATCCAGTACAAATACATAACGTGGATCTAGCGAATCTGAGTTAGCAACAACTGGTTCTAAATGAATTGACGCTCCTGCTGCATGGACACGATACAACCGTAACACATAAGTCTATAAAGACAAATAACAATATTGCATTAACTAACGATAAATCTGCTTTTCTTTAAGAAACCATTTTATTTTAAGACAATTATTGCTTTGTTATTGAATTTACAAACAAGCAACTAAACGCACGCATCTGAAACGGCATCAGCACGCCATCTAAAGGATCATACTGGACAAATATCATAGTCATCTGGTCATACTTGCACTAGCTCTGTGTCAGACCGAGAACTTGTCGAACAACTACGTATAAGAAAGTCCAGTGCAAGACATTGCAGATGTTTTTAGATACATCAATAAAACTCGATTATAACAAATATTTTCAGACCTTAGTTTACATTTACGACAGTAAAAATGTGATAATTTTAATTAAAAATGTTTTTAACGTTTATAATAAAGTATTTCACTTACCATATCTTCAACTGTAAAGAATCCACTACTAGTTCGCCCACCCTCAATATATGTGATTTCCGTATCAAACAACGCTAGAAACTCTTCCGATTCATCTGCTTGCTCCTCACGAATTGTGCGACATTGTGCACCGAGATAATTTCGCAAATTGACGGCATGAATTGCTGAACATGCGCGTTTATCAAGCTAATATATTACAAATATTCTTAGAGTAAAATGATTACTATTCTCAGCCACCTTTGTTATTTCTGCACACATAAAGAACAACTTACCGTTGCCTTTTCGCCAATCCAAAAGTAAATTTCCCACGACAATGATCCCGCATCATCCAGAGCAGTTTTAAGTACAATGTAACAATCACCTTCGTAAAATTTCCCATGTGCTGCTTCTTCGATACGATTCGGTAAGAAATTTTCAATTTCCCAGATTGCCAAACCAGGTACATGCCCCGCATCATCATCAAAGAACTCCGAATAATCCAATGGTGGTTTTTCCAATGTTTCATCCCATCGTTTTGGTCTAAATAAATTAATAAAATTGCAGCAATATTAATCGTTAATTTTTAAACACGCTTAGAAGAAAAATATGAAAACTTACTTTACAGATTCAGCTTTGACTTCTTCAGCAGTTTTTTCTGTATTTTTATCTTTTGCTATATCTTTCATACCCTAAAAATACACAAATATTAGTTTTGTGAGCATTTCATAATTAATTTAAATTAATCAGAGAGAAATAGTAAATACTTTTAATATTTTCGCTTGATCCTGATCAGCTTCTTCTTGATCCCGTCTACCTCGTCTTAATCGCAATTTTCGGGCGATAGGATCTTTACTTGTATCTAAGTAATTTAAAAACAAGTCAAGACAGGTCAAGATAAAAGCGAATAAAAGCAGTACTTGCTGTAGGTGTAGGAGTTGGTACGTTAGCGCCTGCTAAACGTAATTGGTGTTGCAACGAAAAATCAATATTATAAAATTCTAAACCAGCTCCTTTAGCTAGTTCCGTAGGTTTCGGTGGCATTACTAAATCGGGATTGTTTCGCAAGTCTAATGAATCAAGATCACCTAATAGATGGATTGCATCGGGTAATGTAATCAATCGATTTGAACTTAAGTTTAGTTTTTTCAAAGAGCCACATCTAAAAGTGTTAAACACATTAGGTATTTCTGTTTGGGAGATCAACTAATTAGTTTTCGATCATTTTTAATTAAGTTCTTTTCAACTGTGATTATGTGGAATACAAATCTATACATTACAAATATGAATTTAATTCGTATTTATCATATTTACATTGTAATGAGCAACTAGGGAATCCGGTAAACATTTAATCACATGTAGCGTATCTGTTACGTTTCTGAAGTGTTGCCTAGATATTACATTCGACTAAATATTTACAATGGGTAATTTCATTTTAAATCTACACTGTGAGCTCTTATGGCAAACAGTGTTGCCAAATTATTCTCTATGCGCCTATGAATACACCAAGGGCCGTATTTAGTTGTACTGTACTGTACAATCTTTCGCAATAAACATAAAGAACAAATAGTAATATTAATTGCACAGACTTAATTTTTAACAATAATAATTTAAATTAACTATAATAAAATTAACCACCTATTGTTTAAACTTAACATATTTGTCAGTAAAAATAATTCTTTTCGAATCAGGATCTATACTTTACTTCAATCTTCAACTCTATCATAACGCTTTGTCCGATGTTCTCTCCGATCTATTTAAGTTAACCGTAGACAGATCAAAAGAAAATAAGCTAGTGAAATGCAAATTTCTACGATTTAATTGTATGATTAAATTATCCAATATTATAGAAAACCCCAAACTTTTTGTAACTATTGTAAACTTGAATCATTTTTAGGACTGTCAGTTGCAGTTGGATATCAATTGAATGGATGACAGTATGTTCACAATATATGTACAGAAATCGTAATATGGTACAACCACCTAACTCTACAGTTATCTCCCACAATTATATGTAAGTGAAAAACTGACAACGCTGTACATTAACTTCCCATAAGGATATGCTGGCCACGGTGAAGATTTAATATGAAATGGCCTATAGGAAGCTGAGCGAATCACGTACTAGTGTCACCAATAACATTACATTTTATCCTTATTAAAAATTTCCCCCTTTTACTGTTTTGAGTAATCTTCTGTGCACATACATAAATCAATAATTGGGTAGAACTTACCGACATAAACCTTCTGGAATCATCTCTAAATGGTTATTGGATGCAGAAAATATTTCCAATCTGCCAAGCTTTCCAATTCCTGATGGTATACCTTCGAAATCCAGTACATTATCATTCAAATATAAACGACGTAGTGTTGAAATTTTGCATAAAGACGCTGGTAGACCCGTCAACTTGTTATGTGAAAGGTTTAATGTTTCCAGTTGTTGCCATAATTCCATTGCTGAAATTTGAACAAAAATGCATTACTACACTAAATACTAATATATCGAAATAAATATTAATAAGTACCTGATTTTAATTCTGTAATTGCATTATCACTCAGATTCAATCTTTTAAGATTCTGTAACGAGTATAGTGCATCTGGTATTTTTTGTAGAGCATTTTGAGCTAAATCTAAATCTGACAAATTTGCAAGACTCTCCATACTCGTTGGGAAATTACTCAAAGTTCTTTGCGTGTTTCGCATATGTAGTGTTTCCAGATTTATAAGTGATGGCAGTTGTCTATCAAGAAATATTAAACATACAAAATATTTAAATAAATATATATATATATATATTAAAAACACAAAAACTATTAAAGGATGCTTAAAAAAATGATGTATAAACAAAATATCAACTGAAATTAGAACTTACCGAAGCTGAAAATGCCCAAGCGGGTTATAATTCAGAACAAGTGTTTGTAAATTCGCAAGTCTTCGAGTTTGCGGTGGCAGAGTCTCTAAATTATTATTACTCAAGTCCAAAAACAATAAATCAGTTAAATTTATAAAAAGCGTATTCGGTATAGAATCAATGCTATAAAAAAAATTATTTATTTATTTTCGTTAGCAAAAATCGTCAGAGAATATATACAAGATTTAATTTTTTGAAAAATGTTTTTAAGGTAGTTTACTACATTATTCTATAATTACTTTTAATCGTATTAATTCAGTGATATAATTTTTTTTAAAACATGGGAAAATCAAGTTTGAAACACTGCTGATACAAAATTTAAATTTAGAACTTTGCTCTCTCTATAGCAAAATTATGAATCCTGCCTATTATTACTTCATATAGAAGTACTCACTGATTATTGCTTAAATTAAGAACGAGTAAAGATCTGGCCTTATCTAAACCCTCTGGTACTTCTTTAAGATTGTTGAAACTTAAATCTAACGTAGTTAACTCTTCCAAATGAAACAACTCCGCTGGAATTCCTGAATTTTTCACTTTATTATGTCGTAAATTCAGCGTTCGTAAACATCCCAATTCCGTTAATTCACCAAATAAACGCTCTAGCCTGTTTCCTGTCAGCGATAAATGCTCTAATTTCAACAGTTTCCCCATTTCTTTCGGAATTTCAGTAAGGTTAGTTTTGTCTAATTTAAGCCATTGCACTCCTGTCATCAATCGTACAGCTTCCGGAAACTTTCCTTCCTTTAAAGAGCATTTAAAGTTATAAGAATATGTTGACACAACATAATAACTGTTTACTTACGCTGAAATCATTTTTGGTAAAATCTACGCCTCGTACAAATGGCAAAACACCTGTGTTTGCCATCGTAGGTACGACTAAAAATACTTTTTTTAGTTTGTTAAGTATACGTTTGTGGAACTTAGGCACGTTGGAAATATAATAATCTTTAAATAGTTTTTATGTGCATACCAGTTTTATCTTTTTAAATTATTTTTACACAAATGTCATCAGTCATCATTACAAAAATAAATCTTCGGCACACACTATTGTCAACCTCATATAAAGAAAATTCAGCATTAATTATTGGTATAAAAT
Organism: Nebria ingens riversi; assembly: GCA_018344505.1. Classification (NCBI taxonomy): domain Eukaryota; kingdom Metazoa; phylum Arthropoda; class Insecta; order Coleoptera; family Carabidae; genus Nebria; species Nebria ingens. The sequence goes on from JADQWA010000096.1 coordinate 249,002, forward strand.
CTATTTCACATCGTCAATTTAATCGATAGTGAATTCTTAATAGCTAAATAACTTAAATATTCTATGTTCGTAATTTATCGCTCGTGTAACGTCAAAAAGTATTTTAAATTTTCATTGAAGCAACAAGGATTTTTGACGGAATAATCATCGGTTTAAAACCCGGTTTGTTACCTACATATAATTCTAAAGTATTTTATTCGTTTAAAATGCAGAATAACACTTATAAAATGCCATTTAAAATTAAAATAAATAAATAATTATTATTTCATTTATTGCGTTTACCGAACTGGTTTTGACATTTATATTTAACCTTGAGTTTTGACATGTTATGGAAAATGAAGTAACAGGTGTTTTCCATAAACTAAACTCCAAAATATAGATTAAATATTATTAAAAAGATGTATAAATTATTAACAAGATACATCTTATTATGTAGCTTCGCTTTAGGTGTTTTAGTAGGCGTATTTTTCTATCGTGATAGAAGTATAATATTTCAAACAAAAAATAAAAAAGATACGTACGAAAAATGGTTTGAAATGAATAATTATAAACGAAATTACCTCAAAATGGATTCACTACGGTATGGTAAAATCAAAAATACTCAATTAGAATCACAGTTTTTGTATAATAAAGTTAAAATTATGTGCGTTTTACTAGTGCGCAAACGTAAAAATGCTGCCGCTGCGAATTTAACTTGGGCGCGCGAATGCAACGATAAGTCATTTATTTATTTAATACCTGAAAAAGTACAAAAAGTAAAACTACCTATACGTCCAACTCAACTAGAATCTTCATGGCACTTGTTATGTGACGCGATACGTAACTTAAACGAAGATTTTCATTGGGTGTTGTTTTTAAACGATGATACTTTTGCGCTACCTGAAAATGTTCGACGAATGGTAGCAGCATTAGATTTTAATTCAGGGTACTATCTCGGGCACGCGATTACGTTTTGGGGTACCGAATACAACGTCGCACAAGCGGGGTACGTGTTAAGTAAAGGGAGCATTTTAAAACTTAAAAATAAATTTAATTCGACAGAAGAGTGTGCAGCTGGAGGACGATTTTGGAAACAAGAAGATTTTTACTTGGGTGAGTCATTTAATTTAAAAACTAGAAAACACAAAATTTACCTGATATATTTGATTATTCACAAATACATTTCACTACAATCAGAAATCTATGTGAAAGTATCTCAAAATGAAATTCTTGTGTTTATAGGTAAACATTTAGCTTCATTAGGTATAACTCCAAACGATACTCGCGACTCAAACGGCCTGACGACCTTTCACGGTCACACATTAGCTCAACTTTTAACACCGGGTTCAATTTCATCGTTGTCTTTGAGTAACTATTATGCGCATAGTCTCTTTCCGGCAACTGAATGTTGTAGTCCATACGCAGTCACTTTTCAAACAGTGGAGGCTGACAAAATGTACACGAACCACTATATTTTGTATGGTCTGCAAGTGTTTCGCGGCCCAGGACAATTTGGTAACAAAAGACGCGAATGTGATCGCGAAAAAGATGAAAAAGTAAGATTTGTTTTGGTGTTTGTAGAACGGAAAGGTATTTCATTTGTGCATTTAGGTGTGGAAGTCGTTTGTACGGGAACAACGGGGTGAAGATGTGGATTATATGACGCCTGAAGAGTATTATGATCTTTGGAAAACTATCGTGAATGATCCAGTGAATTTTAATCAAAATATTCGTAAATGGAGCGCTTCTACGGCAGATACTCAAGCTTTAGCTAATGTTTCAAATTTTTTCTAAATAAAATTTTGATTTGTTATTTAAGTGCCTTAATACAAATATTTCATATTGCTTTACTGACAACTATTTTAAATATATATATATATATATATATATATATATATATATATATATATATATATATATATATATATATATATATATATATATATATATATATATATATATATATATATATATATATATATATATATATATATATATATATATATATATATATATATATATATATATATATATATATATATATATATATATATATATATATATATATATATATATATATATATATATATATATATATATATATATATATATATATATATATATATATATATATATATATATATATATATATATATATATATATATATATATATATATATATATATATATATATATATATATATATATATATATATATATATATATATATATATATATATATATATATATATATATATATATATATATATATATATATATATATATATATATATATATATATATATATATATATATATATATATATATATATATATATATATATATATATATATATATATATATATATATATATATATATATATATATATATATATACATAAGTGCCTAGATCTGATATAAAATTTTAAAAAATTGACATTAAAACAAAAGTATTTTAGATTTTAAGATATTCTTATACTTAATAGTATTTAAAAAATAAGTATTATAAATCGGAGTTTTTCCATTGAAATGTTGTGATTTTTATATGTTATATTCTAAATTGTATTATTTACTGTTGAATAAATAAATAATTTATAATAAATACTTTTTTTAGCGTACAAAATAAATATAAAACGTATATGTATTGTTAAAGTGTATAATTCGTTATTACATGGAACAACTATATAGTTAATCTATGAAATAACTAAAGACGTCCGTTAAAGTATAAAATAAAATCATATTATAAGCTTTAATTAACTAGTTATTTTATATAATATCGGAATACGTCTGTTAAACTATGAAATATGTTTTGTATTTAATACTTTAACTAGTGATACTATTTTGGAAAGATTTGATTAGCATTTTCTTTACTGCTAGGGCTTCTTAAACCTAATCCTTGCACTATCGCAGGAAGTACTCCCTTTTAGTTTTAAGTTTTTTATAAGTAAATCACTCGTTTCCCCTAAGATACTTTTTGGGAGAGATTAGACTGGTGATTTAAATTTTTGTTCGTAGACATGGCCATACAAACATTCGAAATAACTACTTAGTGTTTTTTTAATTTTCAAATAATAGTACTGTTTTTTACTTTACTGGAACACAACCCTTATTACATGAAATAACTAGTTATTTCATAAAATAATTAGTTGAAGTGTAGAACATTTTGTGTAATTTATATATTTGTTGTTTAATATATAATTTTAATAACAAACGCGGAAAAAAGTATCCGAAGGTCATGTGGCACCCTGACTCAGCATCGCGATGCTAATTTGACGTACATTCCGAAGGTCGTGACCTTGGCCTCAAAATGTCAACACTTTTGATACGTTCATCATTTGTTGTTCAGTATAGTTTAACCTTTTCACATTAGAACACGCAATAAAATGCATAGAATATACACGTTTATCTTACTACTAAGTTGTTTGACTACTGTGTATAGTTTTATAAACATATATCCGAAGTTTAAAACCATCAAAGTTGAAGATGATCCCGGAGAACCGCTTTATCTAACGCCAATGATAGAAGCTGGTAAGATCAAACAAGCTCAAAATGCTGCCTTAGTCAAATTCAGTGGTTTCAAAAACATAAAAAGCTATTCCGGATATTTGACTATTAATAAAACATACAATTCAAACACATTCTTTTGGTATTTCCCGTCGGAAACGAGCCCAGAGACGGCTCCAGTTCTATTGTGGCTACAAGGAGGCCCCGGTGCCACATCTTTAATTGGATTATTTACGGAAAATGGACCTTATATAATAAAACATAAGCACGGATTGAAATTGCGCAAATATACGTGGATGCAGAATCATAATTTGATCTATATCGACAATCCAGTCGGAACCGGATATAGTTTTACACAAAACCCAAATGGCTACGCCGGAAACGAAAACTCCGTTGGATTAGACCTGTACACTGCGCTACAACAATTCTTTACGTTATTTCCAGAGTTACAGAAAAACGATTTTTTTATTTCTGGAGAATCGTACGCCGGTAAATATGTCCCTGCGATTTCATACATGATCCATAAAAATAACCCGGGCGCCAAATTGAAAATTAATCTCAAAGGTTTGGCAATTGGAAATGGGTTATCGGATCCGGAAAATCAGTTGAAGTATGGTGATTATTTGTATCAACTGGGGTTGATTGATACGAATGCGTTGGAACAGTTTCATAAATATGAACAGGAAGGGGATAAATTGATTCGAAATAAAAATTGGGCTAAAGCGTTTCAGCTGTTTGATACTCTCTTGAATGGAGATTTAAATAATCATCAATCATATTTTAAAAACGAAACCGGCTTTGATAACTATTTCAATTATCTAATTCCGAATGATACTTCCGGAAGTATGGAATATATGGGTGATTACATCCAGAGAAGTGATGTTAGAGCTGCTATTCATGTTGGAAACAACACGTTTCATGGAGAAGATCAAACAGTCGAGCTTCATTTAATGGAAGATGTTATGCAATCCGTCGCACCATGGATATCTGAATTACTTTCGCATTACAAAGTGTTGATTTATAATGGACAATTAGATATAATCGTTGCATATCCATTAACAATTAATTATCTCAAAAACTTAAAATTTAGCGGTGCGGATGAATACAAAACAGCAAAACGTCACCAATGGCACGTCGATGGGGAATTGGCGGGGTATTGTAAAACGGCTGGTAATTTAACGGAGGTTTTGGTCAGAAATGCTGGTCACATGGTACCGGGTGACCAGCCCAAATGGGCATTAGATTTAATTACTAGGTTTACTTACGGTAAAAAACTGCATTATTAATGCGTTGTAATATTGTATCTCAAATAAAATGTGTTGCTAGAATGTATTTTTTTATATGCATTTCCTTATATAGTTTCGTTTTTATATCAAAGTCAAATTACATATCTTTCTTGTTGGCGACTTTCCTAGTAAGCAGCTATCTATGTAGTAGTGTTTTAGATTTTATTTAAATAACTTCCTATACACATTTTCTACACTGAGAAACTTTGATAGGAAATCAGCTGGTTTGGTTCGATAGTTTCTTTGAAAAAATCCATAACATGACCTTTTTGTTTTTATTGTTAAAACAATTGAGTCTAAAAAAAAACATTGTCTGACGCAATTGAAATAATTGCGATAAGTAGCTATTTTTCTCAAACTATTTCGGCCAAACGAAGGTATATAAAATTATACTTATCACATATAGTTTTAGTGTAAAAGTATTAGTAAATGATTAGGAAAATATTATATATAAATATTTTGTTAAGTATTTAGTTCATTTGATGACGAAAACGTCCGGCCATAATAATTTCTAATATAACGTAATACATAATTATATTTTCGTGAATTTATAAAATTTCTTATACATAGTAGATATACTATGCATAAGAAAGTACAGTGCAAGACACTGCAGATGTTTTTATTACATTTTCTTTGCTTTTTGTAGTTTTTAAATAAAATAGCCTTCTTTATAGTATAGTATATTTTAAATATATGTAAAATATAACAATTATTAATATTGTATACATAAAAATAATTTATTTCTATCACTTAGTTAAATATATAAATATCTCTATAAACCAATCGAACATATTCCTAATTCACTTACCCAAACGACGAATATTTCTTCACAGATCAGTTCCCGAAAATAAAATTAATCTATAAAATGTTTTCTTCTCATTTAAAATCATTTCGAATTATTATTCTTTAAGATTTGAAGAAGTAGCATTCTTTCTTTATGTCTATTTTCTTCACAAGTTCGTTTTAATTCGAGTTTATCTTTCCGCCATTGTTTAGTCGCTTCCATCTTTTGTCTATGGTGCAAATGTAACATTTCTCTTAGTTTTCGCATTGGGGACCATTTATATTTTTTTGATTCCAGCGTTTCATTCAATATTAATTCAATTGAAGTACGCGGTGGAGAATTTATTTGGTCAGATTCTATGGGTGTATTTGAAAGCTCACTCCAATCTAGACATTCTTCAGCAATAAATTCTGGTAAAATGTTACGTTTTGTCTGAAAGATCTCATCAAAATCTCTAGAATTAAAAGCAATAAACATCTTTTTTAAATATATATAGGTATAGATGTAACTGCTTTATTATGCTTATTATTTTCGATTCAAGCTAATGCGATAAAAATAAAGAACTAATCCATAAAGACCGAGTTAACAAAAAAACGTATTTCGACTTGATTTATTAATAAAACGTTAAGACGTACATGTTTTATACATTGTGCTTTGTAATTTTGTTAAATGATTATCTTAACATACTAAACAAAAGCATACGGTAACAGTTACACTATATGATACGAGAAGGTCAGATCTATCCGTCCTTCTCTTGGTAGTACCAAAGTAGCTTGATTCGTAATTTAAACATATAAAAAATATTTATAAAACATACGCTTGATATGGGCAAATTTTCCTTTTTTGGCCAGATTTTTTACTATTCATAGACTCTTTATAAGAACGCACAAGTGCATCCCATTTCTGTTTAATTTGCGCGGCCGTAAAATAGTATCCTTTCGCCTTCATTTCGAATGAAATAAATTCCCATAATTTATTGTATGTAGCAAAAGTTTTATTTTTACCTACATGCCTAGCGTTTTCTTTGTATAATACTATTAAATATTTCGATGATGTTTCATTCCATTCGGCGCGAGTGATACGCAAATTTAAACATTCTTCGTCAATATTCACTTCGCTTTTTAAATTTAAATTGTCCATTTTGCAAACAATAACAACAAAAAAGTAAATATTACCAAATTGTCACAACTTATTGTTTGTTCTCGTTTGAAGTGGCGTCAACTGTTTACTGCGATGTTTTACTTTTGTTGCTGCACTTTTCAAGTGTATCTCGAGGTGATTTTAAAAACAAAACGCGGCCGTAAAAATTATACCTGCTTACTTGTCATGAGTGACGTGCCGTAACTGCAGAGAGTGAAAGAGAAACATATACCATTTTATATTATGCTATCTCTGTCCGTTTTTCACTCATAGGTTGGTCTGGCAGAGCCCTTCCAGTTATTATATATTTATTTATCAGTGAACGTAACGCACAAGAAACATGGTAACGCATGCGTATTGGAATGTCGACAACTAACTACTAACCGGCGAAAAGTGATTTTGATAGATATTTAGAAATGCAACTAGTTTGCAAATATAATTTGCGTGACGACTTTCTACAAGCTTCTCGCATTTCCAATAAATTTTAGCACAGTACAAAATAGTTCTATATAGATTGTCTGTTATTTAAAATTTATAATACATATATGGAATTATTAATCTTTTACGAAATCCTACATATAGTCATCTTGCGAGATGCTAACAAATATATTATTTGATTGTTGGTACAATTTGCTTACATTTTTGGTACCACTTACCTTGATTTTCGATTTACAAAAATAATAAGATAACATGAGATAATAAGATTAACGATAAGTGCAAATGCGTGCTAAATGTTGGTAAAACATAAGCAAATGAAATAATTTTTATTGATATTTTTCACCAAAAGAAGAAAATTCAGAGTAATTTTAGTGTTTAGTGTTTTAGTGATTTTTATTAGGTTGTCTTGAAATTTATTGTAGTGGCAGTAAAGTAGAAATACGTAAGAAATGTCATGCAAATAAATAATAATCACCTGATGAATATATTTCGTTAAAATAATTTGCTGAAGTAGGTATTTTTAATGTTTTTTATTACGCCTTTTATAAATAACCTTGAAAAATAATTGATTTCTCTGCGAACATATGACATTCGTATATCGGACACGTCAGTTTTATATCTTACAAAATCATTAAATTCAATTTGTGAAATCAGATCAAGTGCAATAGTAGTTAAATATATACTAGTTCGTTTACCAAAATACGGTGCATTGAATATCTATGGGACGTTTATAGAAAATTTCAACTCAAAATGGCTACATCTACGGATACAAAACAGAAAGATAGTGGTGAATCTAGTGGTGCTGGAGGAACTGAAGAAGAAAAGAAAGATGATCGAATGTTCGAATGCAATATTTGTTTAGATACTGCAAGAGATGCAGTTGTCAGTATGTGCGGCCATCTATTTTGGTTAGTGTTTATATATATATATATATATATATATATATATATATATATATATATATATTATTTTCTTACTTACACTCAATAAACAACCTTTTATAACAATGAAAACAAAGACAAATGTAATTTTAGTTGGCCCTGTTTGCACCAATGGTTAGAAACTCGTCCAAACCGACAAGTATGTCCTGTGTGCAAAGCAGCAATTAGCAAAGAAAAAGTGGTACCTCTGTATGGTCGTGGTAGCTCAAAACAAGAAGATCCTCGGGAAAAAGTGCCTCCTCGCCCAGCTGGACAACGAACCGAACCAGAACCTGGGTCGCCATTCCAAGGATTTGGGTTTGGCGATGGTGGATTCCATATGTCGTTTGGCATCGGTGCGTTTCCATTCGGATTCTTTACGTCTACGTTTAATTTTGGTGAACCGAGACCCGGTGCAGGTAAATGATACTGCTACCAAAAAAATATTCAATTTGAACAAATCGGATAGAAAATTGCACGACAATGATAAGGGACCTGATGGTTACAGTATCTTCTCCACAGCACTATTTCGAACCAAACTCTATTAGAACCTAGAAATATGTCGGTATTAAAGAACAAATAATAATAAAACATTTTGTTTTAGCGCCACGTGGAACTCCTCAACACGCTGAAGAACAATTCCTGTCGAAAATCTTCTTGTGGGTCGCGATATTGTTTATTTTTTGGCTCCTGCTTGCGTAGTGATTATCAAACTTTGTCTGTCTAAAGTCTAATAAACAAAATAATGAATTAAGGAAACGGATCTTAAATTATAGAAAAAGGAAACAGTTCAGAAAAGTGTTAGTTATATAAAAATATTATAATATAATAATTTTACATGTGACCGTTTGATAAATGCTCCTGGAAAGACTGCTGTAAATATAATCACAATATACACTATTTTGTTTCAAATAAATTTGTAGGATATATATATATATATATGTATAGGTTTAAAAAGCTTCGCTTCTAATCAGTTCGTATGTTATTATGTAAGTGTTCATCTTAAATTTCATTTTTCTCAGACTACAGATATATAATAGTTTACGAATTGATTATGAATAAAGTTTAATGTTTTTATTATATGGTTATGTCATTAAATATTTTCAAAATGGAACATTATTTTATTGATTAAATGTATATATATATAAAAAAAACGGGCTTTTATTTTTAAGGAACACTTTCATTTTCGTTATATTTTTTTAAGTTTTAATTCTATATTTTTTTATATATATATATATATATATATATATATATATATATATATATATATAACTAGGTCATTAATGAAATGAAAATATATATGCTGGCGGCTCGAAATAGCTTAAATCGTTCAAGCTGTTCCGATCCGCCTGTATGTATGCGCAGAAATTATATACATATATATATATAATTAATTTGAGGAAACTTGTAGGAATTTAATAATGGTAAAATATTAGATTATTTCATAATTAATTTTAATATATTACAGTATTTTGACTACGTTTTAGGTGATGTATCTTATTGTACTTCTAATTTCATTAAAAGGAATGTAATTTGCTACATTTTTCTCAACAATTAAAAAACATTTTCTAAATATAAATATTGGTAAAGTTAATAAAAATGTGATAACACTACTGTTTTATTAAGTATAAACGTCTAAAATTCTGACTTTTCTAGTTCCTCTAGGTTTTTAGCAAAACCTTTACTGACCAATAAATCATTACATTCTTGTCGACTTAGTTTTGAAAGTTGAAGACGTTCAACTTCATCATCAACCGAGTTCAACAAAACTAATTCAGGCACAGCACCTTGGATTTTTTTAAACTCTATATTATCATACAAAGGAACGTCTTCGTAAATGAACTGTTTAACTTCAGGAAGTCTATTCAGACTGCATCCTGGACAACTCTATAAACAAAATGTATGATACTTCGTTGTTTATAAGATCACAATTCTAGGTTAACTTACTTCTATCCGTGCCGCTACGATTATTTTATCACCTTTACAATTGCTATCAAATACTAAAAACTGTAACACAATTAAACTGACAATATTCACATAAAAATTCATGTTTAACACGTAATGCTTGTTTTATAAATGGAAATATAGATATGACGTTAACGTTTCTAAAATGAGATTTCCGAGATAAATAATTTATTTAGAAAATTCCAACAATAGATGGCTCTGGCGGTTTAAATATTATTTGAATTCGGGCAAAAACATCTTTTTCACCCCTATTCGTTTGAAGCACTAACTAAGATATCGGACGTAATAACCAAACGGAACTTAAATATACATACATAACTTCATGCCTGTTCTCATGAAATGGGGTGGCAGAAAACCCTTTACATCCATTTTTTACAATATCGCACTACTCATACACCCACGTATTTCTCTTCTGTCTCTCTTAGATACACCACAAATACCTCTTAAACATCTCATTTACACAGCAGTCTCACGCATTTTTATGCTTGGTTTGCAAAACACTAACGAGTGGAATTATTTGAAGCATAATATGATTTGTTTATAAATTAATTCATTAAAAAGCGATAATAATCCTTACTATTTATTTAACATTCAGAATTGTTATACATTATTTTATTTATAACAAGCAAAAAGTCATAACGAGAATGTTCTTAATCGAGGGATTTTACGGGTGAACAAAATTGATTATTTAAAAATAATTTCCTAAGAACAAAATCTCAAAAATTGCAACTATGTTACAAATAAAAATTGTAGTATCAACTATTACATAAAAACTACATATTTATATAGATATATATTTCTGGTTCGCATTTATGATATAAAATTATAAATAACAAATATCACGAATGTTTTAGCAAAATTATATGCATAGATTAATTAATCGTAATGCATTTCTTTCTCCGAAAGATTTACGAATGATACGCTTTGGTCCCACACTTGTTTAATAACATCTGGGCTCGTATTTGCCCACAAATTGGACTCTTTGCAGTCGCTAAAGTATTTTCCTGAAACACCTTCAACAGATTCACAAACTGATAAATGAATTGATGTTTCAGCGCCTTCCTCAGGTGTCTGAAAATTAGAATGAATATTTGTAAATAGATAGTCTGCCACCACTTGTGTCTTTTACATTTTTCAATTGCGCACCTTGAAATATATTGGTCCTAAAATGTTGACAAGTTTTTTAACCCATCCTATGTTGGTTTCTTTGAAAATTTTCGTATACACACATCCAGGATGTAGACAGTTAACTGTTACACCAGTTCCTTGTAGCCTTCTGGCCATTTCGATAGTTGTTAATGCAACACACAATTTACTATTACTGTATACAGAGAGTTCAAATAATTCACCACCCATACTCATGCAGCAATTAATATTATTTGGATAAAATCCAAATGGAAATTGCCCTAAAACTGATGCTACATTTACTATGCGACTTGATGTTGATTTTCTCAACAAAGCTTAAAAAAAAAATGTCATCAATATTGTACATACATATATACACAGTAACAGTTTAGTTTGTAAAATAATGCGAAAACGCACTGTTACTATATGATATATTTATAAATATAACATCAAATGTTTCTATTATATGCTTTAGTAGATTATATTGTTGCTTCACTGATTTTATATAGTTCACTCAGGTCAAACTGTTAGTTACATAATTTCCCTTAATCATCTGTTAGATAGTTATTCGAATTGTATTTGGAAATATAATAAATTGCATAACAAATACATTTAGAAACTAACTTTAAGTTGTATGAGTTCTATTGATGTTAAAATAAAATCTTTTAAAGAAAGTGAGACTTGACACACACATTTCGTTTATGAATAAACGGAACTATAAAATATGTATATGTATATTATTCAACCGGAAGAAATAGTTAAACTCAATACGGATCTACGTTTATTTAATTTTAATTCAAATTATCATAATGATATTACGCAATAAGTTCTCGATTTGAAGAATAAAATCCCAGTTGTTTTTCCGTGACATAACAAAAGTATTTAGTTTAATATTTCAAACATTTTACCTAGTAATATATTAGTGAGTAAAAACGGTCCCAAGTAGTTAACTTGCATGCCAGGAAGAATTCCATTCTTAGTAAGAGTTGTTCCATGTCCGGTGGTTCCTGCATTATTTACTAAAATATCCAATCTGTTTTCAGTTTTCAGGATATCATTGGCGAAATCTCGTACATTTTGAAGCGAGAGTAAGTCCAAGTGTTTCGCGACAATGTTTCGGTTTCCGGTAGTATTTATGATTTTGTCTCGAGCTTGAATACAAGCCTCTTTATCCTCGCTTGTTATAATAACACGTGCACCTCGTTTCGCTAAATCTAACGCAGTGTTGTATCCAATTCCTGAAAAACGCATAAAATATGTATCCTCTCCGATCTGCTGTCTAAACCAATGGTCTTTTTTTTTCATTTAGTTTAGGTTCATTCAGTGTAGGGAAAATTAATATCTATCGAAGTAAAACATTTAGATATGCAATAACATATTTTGTACTACCAATTAATTGTAGAAATTGGATTTTCAATATTATTCATAAAGCTTTCTCTGATTGGTACTTTGGTTGTGTATATTATATAGGATCATATAGATACAGCATACATCGGATCGGAACAGCTTGAACGATATACGCAGACGAAAGAGTGAACGCACTATGATAGAAAAATACAAGAATATAAACAGTATGTATGTATGTACATGCATTATACAGTGATGGTAAGAGTTCAAGCTATTCCGAGCTACCTGTACGTACGTTGAATAGTTTTTCAATAGTTGAATTATTAAATACATGATCATATCTCTTGTAGTTATATTTTATAAGTGATTTGTATTGATAATAATTATTATCAGCATATAAAGTGCATATTTGCATTTTTAATTATTATAACAGTACCTAGAGTTTTTAATCATTTCTTTTCTTAAACCATTGCAGGACAACCTTAGACTATAAACACAATCTTATCTATGTGCAACAAAAAATGTATATTTATACAAAATATTGACGTCTGTATAATAATTAACCGTATGAACTTGAACGTCAATAAAGTGAATTTGAAATAATGTAGTATTTAATAATTTATTGAAAAACAATAATCCTCCAGTGCCCGGTCTCTGCTGAAATGACGAATTTACATATGCACTCTTGTGCATTTGAATGAAAGATGCAACAAGTATATTACATGGCAGTTTGGTCGATAAGTGTTAACCTATATTAATAATTTAAGTTGTAAATGCTGCATTAAACTTTCCTATAGATATGTTTTTATTTTGTCTGTTTGTTAATTCATTCGTATGCGTGCAAGAAAGATACCAGAGAAGGAAAATTCATGATACTTTTGGATTATTTTCTTAGAACGTAAATGTAAAGTATAAATCGAAAGTCGTATGAGTTTTGCTTTTATTTTAGCACTTTTTTTAGCAAGTGTTAATTACACTTATATTTATCACTATAAAAATGTAAGTGACTTAATCTATCTTCAGTTTGAATAAATGTGTTAAATTAATGGCTTTTTTTGTGTTCACTTTTACACAATAATAATCAACGTTCGACAAATGACTTAAGGTCAACCGTCAGGCTCGTTTAGAAAAACAACGTGCCTTGCAAATGAAACTTAAAAAAAATACCATTCGATATGTATTTGCATAAAAAATGCCTGGTAAAAATTTCATTTAATTTGACCTTGTATTAATGGAGAAAAAAAATAAAACTATGAAAACAGTGCCTATTTTGGAAGTTTTAATTTAAAAAAAATGTCATTCGATGTGTATTTGCATTAAAAATGCACGATAAAAATTTCATTTATTTCTAACTAGTATTATTGGAGATAAAAAATAAAAAACCCCAAAATAGGCACTTTTTCATAGTTTTTATTTTTTTTCTCCATTAATACAAGATCAAAATAAATGAAATTTTTACCAAGCATTTTTTATGCAAATACACATCGAATAGTATTTTTTTAGTTTTCATTTGCAAGGCACGATGTTTTAGCGAACTTGATGGTTCACCTTAAAACGCTCGTTCGTAGCATGTAAATACAAGTAACTAACAACAATAAATAAATAATGTTTTTTTATTTAATTAGAGAGCGATTATGTTTTTAGATAATTTGTTAAACCGTAATAATAATTATGCTTTTTATATTATGGTTATATAATGGTATAATGGTTAATGATTTAGAAATATTATTTGGACATACATAGTTATTTACGTGTTGTATATTTTTTTGCGGTTTAGTTTGTACTTGTTATAAAAAAACTAATATGTAAATGAAATTATTAATACTGTTGGCAGTGTTGGTTAACCAACGCGATTATCTAATTCAGCCTAAAAAAAAGTCCTTCCTATTTAAACTGAAACGTAATTATTTATATAATCAGAATGAGTAAAAATATATTTTGGCGTTGTGAATAAAAAATATAATAAATCTGCTCTAATAGTTCCATTTCTAACAAATAGATTTTTTTGCGAACTATATACATTTAAAATTTATCGCTAAAGATAATATTCACGATGTAATATGTTTCAAGAATGTAGATAATGATCTAACATGATTGTCATTGTACTAATCTACTAAAAGTTACCTCTCATTATGATTGCGTTTGAGTCTGCAATTTATCAAATATTTTTTAGGAACTATTTCAGTAAAAACAATATTTTTATTTCTATGTTTTTTGTTCTTGTCGGTTTAACCATCCAAATCCATGAAGAGACAAAAGATATTAAAATTATCTTTACCAATTTTCGCGTTTAATTGAAACATTTTTTATTTTTACTTTAGTAATTTTAACCCATTATTTCATAGCGCTTTTGTACTGAAACCACATACAGTGTGCGTTTATATATTTTTTTTCCTTGAGTTTTATGTACATAATTATCTCAGATTTATGAAGAAAAATTGAATTAGTCTTGTTTTACTTATTCAAATATGACATGTAACCTTAATAGTCTCAGGGATCGATTTTGTAAATCCTAGCAATTTAAAAGCACTAATTACACGTGATTTGGTGTGACCTAAGCTCAACTGCAACTAATCGTAGATTCAAAGTTGAGAAAAGAAGATTATTTTATGTTTTTTGGTGTATTTTATATTAAATACAGATTGATTTTTTTAATATTTCTAATATATCTCCCTAAATATACGGATGGTGGGTTATTTTCAAAAACTATTCAAATATAAATAATTATGAAGTTTATTTATGGAAGTTTTCTGTATCATAACACTAAATAAATATTTTTATTATTATAAATATTAGTGCAAATTATCACACAAACGTATTATTTGGGGCGTTAGTAAAAATAATAAGTTTTCTATAGCAAATTTAAAAAAAAAATTGTGTTTTTGTTTAATAAATTCTTATTTTTCAATTGAAGGAAATTTATAGGAATTATAAAGGATTTTGTATAAAGCTATATAAATGAAATTTTATTTTCGATTGTAAAACACACCTCTATTAGATCCTGTAACAATGGCAGTTTTCCCATGCAGTTTTTTGGCACTGCGGCATTTTCCCATAGTTAAAATAGCGTAAACTTTAAATAGCACTAGTATAATGAGCACAAATATTGCATAAACACACACCAGAATGATAGCACTCATCTTATCGCGTATTATTTGATACTTTCACTTGCTTGGTGCTCTCAGCTGAAGCTAAAACATCAATTGTGAGACCTTTCTAATCGTGGTCCGTTTTATAACATTGCCTATGCATTTTTTTTTTCTCTCCTATCGTATAGCACGTGATATTATGTGTAGGAAATCATATGATTCAATAGCAGTTTCGTTTTTCAATTTAAGTACCACTGACACCTATATTAGACCTACATTTTTATATTCGATAATATTTTCTCTAATAAATTATGTGTTACCTTTCGATACTCACCAGTGACTATAATATGACGTGATTATCAAAATCAAAACACTTGAATAAATACCATTGATTTTCATAATCAATAAACTTTTATAATTAAAATTGAAGAGTGAATGTGCAACTTAGTTGTGGTGGGTTTTAGATAAGGGATGAACATTGAAAAACATGTTTTATACATAACGTGCAAATTTTAACTTATGTACGTATATATTGGTCTTCTTCAGGGTAACGACAAAATGTATTTTAGGAGAATACTCATTTTGCCGTACGGTTACTTCATTACCTTTTTGAAGTACGCGTTTTGCCTTAGCTTAGGGATTAACAGGAAAAGGTTCTTTAATCGGCAAATTTTACAAGAAGCCTGGTTTAAGCAGTAATATTAAAAAAATATACTTTTCGTAGAAGATTCTAACGGGTAATTCATTGAAAAATGTATCGAACATTTTTGTAGTATTCAACGTTATATATAAACTTATGGTATATGTAGGTAATAATAAAAACATAACTTTAATAGAACTGCTAAATTTTATTGCAATTTTGACGAAAAAATGTTTATTTTTATGTAATATTCAAATATTCATTTATATCGTCAAGTGTTTTATGTTAATTTTTATACCTAATTTATCGCTTTTTTGTTTATAGTTATAGACTATTATAAATTAAATATTAAATGTTAAAATGAGTGTTGCCCGAATTTTACATGAAAAAACATCGGCCATGTGTTGGCCCTAAACTTTCTTTTACGTAGTCAGTATATTTAGATTTGATAATATATAAATAAAAATATAAAATGTTTAAATTTCAAGAAAATATTTTCATGCATTGTCCAATAAAATTGTAAAATTAGATTTCCAAAGAAAACATATGTATTTTAGATCTTAAATGTTGGATTTTATAGTAATATAAAGAAAATATCATTATTCATTACATATTATTAAAAATTATTATGTTTTTTTTAGTTTTCAAATTAACTTTAAATCAGAGAAAATATTTATATATAATATTTTAAATTATTTACTAACCTTTGTAACGGTTTTTCACTAATCATATTTGTGACATTGACAATAAATGTTAAATGTCAAAATATTTGAATATTTAAAACAGTTGACATACATAGTAGATACGATTTATTATATATAATTTTCCATACCTATGTAACTATCGCAATATAAATAAGATAATAGCAATTTTCTCGTAACTAGTACACTTTTTGAAGAAATGTTTCAAACAAAAGTTGTTCAAATCATTACTATCTTTCAATTTTATTCTAACTATTTTTACTGTAAGTTCAGTCGTTTCAGAGATATGCAAAAAGTGACTCAAGTAAACATGAACTTCCGGATTGAATATGCTTTTCAAAAGTAGGAGGTTTTCCTCCCAGGCATATACAAATCTTAAGTTTAAAGTTTTATAATTTTATCTTCAACGGTGTAGGCTGTAGAGCGCACAGACTCACGGACACACACACACACACACACACACACACACACACACACATACATACAGACGTCATTCCAAAAATAGTCAGACTCGATTCAGGTGTATTTCCGTTAAAATTTCGAGTTTTTTTTTTCGTGATTACAATACTTACTTTTTACTTCGTAAAAGAAAGTAAAAATATTATTAATATGTCTGTATGTATGTAGTACATACATACAACATACATAGATAAGCACTTAACAATTTATACATGTGTTTGTACTATTTTATGAATGTTTTGATTAGCATGTAATAAGTAGTATTAGAATTAGGACAAGTTTACAAGAAATATAAATTCAAGGTTACAAGTAAAAAACAATTCATAAATCAATTACATTATACCTCTGCAAAACTTTACAACAGCATAATATTCAATTTCTGCTGAAAAGATTGACTTATAAATTCAATTAGAATTATTTATGCGGAAAGTCAAGGTTTATTGACAAATCTAACATATTTCAGAATGAAACAATATATGTATCCGTAAAATGTGTTTCTCAAACCGTAAAACTGCTAAAACTAATAATGATTTACAAGAATCCCGTTTCTTGGGTCGAAAATGATCATACTATTCGCTATTCCCTTTCTGAATCATATAATATATATATATATATATATATATATATATATATATATATATATATATATATATATATATATATATATATATATATATATATATAGATATATATATATATATATATATATATATATATATATATATATATAATATATATATATATATATGGAATGACGTCTGTATGTGTGTCTGTGTGTGTGCCCGTGAGCCTGTGCGCTCTACAGCCTACACCGTTAAGATAAAATTATAAAACTTTAAACTTAAGATTTGTACATGCCTGGGAGGAAAACCTCCTACTTTTGAAAAGCATATTCAAACCGGAAGTTCATGTTTACTTGAGTCACTTTTTGCATATCTCTGAAACGGCTGCACTTACAGTAAAAATAGTTAGAATAAAATTGAAAGATAGTAATGATTTGAACAACTTTTGTTTGAAACATTTCTTCAAAAAGTGTACCAGTTACGAGAAAATTGCTATTATCTTATTTATATTGCCATAGTTACATAGGTATGGAAAATTATATATAATAAATCGTATCTACTATGTATGTCAACTGTTTTAAATGTTCAAATATATATATACGTATATATACGTATATATATATATATACATCACAAAAGCGAATTAGCGAAATATTTAATATAAATAAGTCAATAATATCAAGAATGATTCAACGATATCGAGTAAGAGGGTCTGTTAAAACAGCACTACGATCAGGGCGACCACGGAAACGACTCCCAGGGCTGATAAGTGTATTATTAAGATGGCCAGAAAAGATCCATGGATAACAGCTTCACAAATATATATAAATATAAATATATATATATATATATATATATATATATATATATATATATATATATATATATTGTATATTATAAATATATATATATATATATATATATATATATATATAATATATATATATATATATATATAAAGGGAACATAGAAATTATATGCGTTAATCAAATCAAATTTTAAAACAAGATGTAATTGTATTGTTTCTTTCAGTATTATATTAAATTATAATGGGAATAGGCATAACGTTATGTATGTTAAATTAATAGCAATTAAGAGAATCATGATTTACAAAATCATAATCAGAGTGAAGCTAGCAGCGAGTTTTAAACAAGGCGTTGACTATACAATGACGTGATGTATTTTTTTGCAGTTTGAGTGCAAAAAATGATGTCAATGTTTTAGCGAATGTTATTAATGATATTTAAAATTAATAAAAAATAATGCCGGAATTTTTAACATACCTACACTAATTAACCTCAGAATATATTATTTTATTTAGCATGATTTGAGTTATGTGAAGTTTTGGTAATTAAAAATAAACACTGTAAATCTTTACTTCACTAGTTTATTGGTTCTAGATGCACATTTCGGTGACCAAGTCACCATCTTCAGTAGTACAATGTTACATGAAAAATCTCTTTCTTATTTATATATTTTTACATATTGTGGTGTGGGTAGGTCTCTTGTTTCAGGAGGGGTTGTTAGGTTTCTGGGAATTCGGGATTTCTGGTGCTATTGGGTTCTAATAAAACTAAGTAACGGGTTTTCAAGGGCTGACAAATCGTTGTTTAATAAATTGTTCTGGTTTTTACGCATGTATATAGCTTCTAGCATGTCTAATTTTCTACTGTAACACTTCTTTACACACTTAACATTATCTATAACAAAATTATGACCGGTTTCATGTCTATGGAGTGCTAAGGCTGATTTATATATCTCTTGTTTTTTTAGGTGATACATGTGTTCTTTGAATCTGGTTCCAATTTGTCTCTTAGTTTGTCCGATGTATTTGTTGTTGCAATCTGAGCATTTAATGCTGTAAATGCCTGATTGGAAGGTGTCTGGTGTTTTGATTTTTTGACTATTTGTAAGTGTTTTAATATTTTGTTTATTGGAGAATATTAGTTGGACATCTATTTTCCGAAAGAGTGTTTGGAATTTATGGTTTAGTCTCTGGTCGTATGTAAATCTACACCTGATTGTGGGTTTCGGTTTAATTGGTTGATTAATGTGGTTGAATTATGCAGAAGTTTTTTGTTCTTCATTTATTTTGGTATTTTAATGATGAGAGTTTTACTATATCCGTTTTGTTCAGCTATATTTATAATATGTTGTAGTTCTGATTCAAATCTGTTTTTGGTGAAGGGAATATTAATGAGTCTGTGTATACTTGTGAATGCCGAGGTTTTATTTTTTGTGGCGGTGTACGAGGAGTTGTGAATGTAATTATTGGTGTGTGTTGGTTTTCTATAGATGTCGAATTCTATGTGTTCATTTTTACGGAAAAAATCAAAACACCAGACACCTTCCAATCAGGCATTTACAGCATTAAATGCTCAGATTGCAACAACAAATACATCGGACAAACTAAGAGACAAATTGGAACCAGATTCAAAGAACACTAGTATCACCTAAAAAACAAAGAGATATATAAATCAGCCTTAGCACTCCATAGACATGAAACCGGTCATAATTTTGTTATTGATAATGTTAAGTGTGTAAAGAAGTGTTACAGTAGAAAATTAGACATGCTAGAAGCTATATACATGCGTAAAAACCAGAACAATTTATTAAACAACGATTTGTCAGCCCTTGAAAACCCGTTACTTAGTTTTTATTAGAACCCAATAGCACCAGAAATCCCGAATTCCAGAAACCTAACAACCCCTCCTGAAACAAGAGACCTACCCACACCACAATATGTAAAAATATATAAATAAGAAAGAAATTTTTTATGTAACATTGTACTACTGAATATGGTGACTTGGTCACCGAAATGTGCATCTAGAACCAATAAACTAGTGAAGTAAAGATTTACAGTGTTTTATTTTTAATATTTTATTTAGATTTTAAATAGAAGTTTGTCAAATTATAAATAAACTGACGTCACATATTTGATTCATCTATCCCAAATATTATAAGTTTCATTATTCATAGGCTCCATAAAAAATAAATATTAATTAATATCATTTATATTATGAATAGAATTCGTTTGAAATGTTTTTGAATGATTTTATCAATTTATTTCTAAATATATTATTAAATCCGCCAATTATTATGCAACCGGGTTGATTTTCCTGTATATTGGTTACTAATAATAATAGCTGTATTAATTGTTGTTTATTTTAAATAATTTACTGTCTTAAAACTTCATCAAAAACAAAATAAAGTATGAATTTTCTGTAGAATGTGATGTAGAAATTATTTCTCAGAAAGTGTTTGTACCTAAAAGTTCTATCTGGAATACACCATAAATTCAACTTTCTTATACCGTCATTTTATTTTTTGTTTTGTATTTAATATTTTATTATTTTTATAAAACGAAGTCATTTGATATATTATAGAAGTTTTGTCATTATTTGAGTTCAGTACTAAAACACTGCTATTTGGTAATGTGACATCATGCAGCAAGCATACTCTATTTTCAGTTCAGGCCACTCCAGATATGTATAATTTTGGAATTATATTCAACACAAGAACGCAATGCATGAAAATAATAATGAGTTAGACGATATGGTAATAAAAATTCAAATTGGACTATTTATTCGATGCCGAACGACACCATGTGGTAATAATTCATAGTTTTAGTAACACGTATGTTCAATAGATGGTTCACGTTATTAAGAAAATCTGATTCAGCGCGTTCATTTGAATAAACATGTATGCAAATACGAAAATTAATGTTTACTTCTGTTTTATGCGCATCATGACATCACAACTCTTGGTCCATGTAGACATTCTTGTATCTTATGTATGTGACATATCATGGCAATCTAGTCAAAACTAGAACTGAATCATTGTTGAATGCTCGCAGATAATAATACAAATACGATACATGCAAATCGAAATTTAAACCAACATTTATTCTATTATTCATTATCGCTTGACCCAAGATTGCATCGAAGGTCACATCAATATAAGAGAGAAAATCACAGTCGTTATTTGATCGCAAAATGGTAAGTTGTATGCTGTTAAGTATTGATATATTTATTAATAATAAAACCAAAATCTTCTAATGATTTTTAATATAGAGAACTATTATATTTCAGAGTAGCACTACGAAATTATGGGGTGGTAGATTTACGTCGTCAACCGATCCAACGTTAGAAGAATTAAATTCGTCTTTGCATATTGATAAACGTATGTATGCCGAAGACATCTTTGGCAGTCAAGCGTACGCTCGGTGCCTGAATAAAATCAATTTGCTTACTAATGATGAAACGAAAAGTATCTGTGAAGGACTAGACAAAATTAAATTCGAATGGGATAATGATACGATGGAAATTAAACCGGGGGATGAAGATATTCATACTCTCAATGAAAGACGTCTGAAGGTATGCTTATTTTTATTATTTTGCAATAACGAAATGCGTGTTACGAAGTTAAGTTATTGAAGCACATCAATCGTTCTTAAAAATAGTTAAATTCTTTTTAATTTATTACATTAATTAAAAATAGATTTATGTATATTAAAATTAATTATAAAATACTCTTGTTTATTTGTATGTTTATCCCTGTTGGAGATACACGCGACACCGCAATCATGATCATTTTCATCATAAACTTATTGCGGTTTCATGCTATTATGTAGCAGAAAAAATTACAAATTTGTGTTAACAAAACAACGAATTATTAATATCTTTTTTTATTCATCAACAATTCTTATACAACATACTTTAGACTTATTATTACATAATTTGGTTTCTTTTACATTTAATATCAAATGAGCAACATAAAAGATCTTTTTACAGTGGGTCGGTCCTAATTTTTGTTTCTTTCTTAATTGAAAATTATTTTATTTTTAGCCCAATAGTGAAATGCTTGGTTATGAGATGAATAAATGAAAAACATTATTATGAGATAACTTTATTTAAAAACACACCAAATGTATTTATTAATTTTAAAAAAAGTTAAAAATGGATTGCTAAATAATTTTTACTTGTATATC